>JAODAL010015215.1:0-84672 GCA_025379985.1 Phyllomedusa bahiana
TGCTTTAGACTTGAAATCTCTCAACTCCAGAGCTTTATTGACAACCTGGGTCCATAACAAAGGGTTGTTACAGTATCTATAGTAACGGCCGAGCACCGCCCTCCCTCCAGTTGCAGGTCTGATGCCTTGTGAGCGACTACCGCCCTCAGTCATGTGACAATACCAGTTATGGTTATTGTTTTTAATGAATTTCTATACATTTAAACCTGAATTATTTGCATTTTTTATTTTGTTGCTTTTTGATGTAAATTCTCTCAACTACAAAGCTTTATTGACAATATGCGTCCATAACAAAGAAATCTCCCTGTATCCATAGTAACCTTTTTGCTCCGCCCACCAGCGCGCAACCAGGACACCTTATTGGCCGGCAGCTGACAGCGAGCATGCGCAGTAGGCGAATGACGGACTTCTGGGCCCGCAGCCATCTTGTCCTGCGCAGACATGTGACTGCGCTTGCGCCGTCCGTCTGTCGTCCGGTCCGGTCCGGTCCGCGCTCCTCACACAGCGCGGCCGCGGTTGAGTAGCCGTCCTCGGTGCCATGTTCCCGGGCTGGCCTCCCCGTTATGGGGTCTCGCCCGCTGTTCCCGCCCCCGCTGGGCCCCCGCTGGTCCCGGCCTTCCAGAGCCTCCGGGACCAGCACCTTGCCCAGCTCGAGCAGCTGCAGCGGATGCACCAGCGGCAGCTCGAGTCCGTCCTGCCCGCGGGGGTCTCTCCGGCCACAGCGCCCCCTCCCCGGCA
The DNA here is from genome assembly GCA_025379985.1 of Phyllomedusa bahiana. Classification (NCBI taxonomy): domain Eukaryota; kingdom Metazoa; phylum Chordata; class Amphibia; order Anura; family Hylidae; genus Phyllomedusa; species Phyllomedusa bahiana. Next base: position 739 of record JAODAL010015215.1, read on the forward strand.
CTTCTTCACCCCGCCGCGGGGGGCCCGCACCGTACCCCTTCCCTCCACCGCCGCCCTATGGACACAGCGTGCCCCCGCCCGACTACCAGCAGCCCCTGGCCCCTCCGCCGCCCCCGGACACCGAGCTGCAGCCGCCGCCGCCACCGGCCCCAGAGCAGCCGCCGCTGCCGCCCGCCACCGAGGGGACGCAGCCCGAGACTAACAGCGGCAGCCTAGAGGTGAGAGGCCCCGGGGAGGGGGAGAGGGGTGTATAGGGGGCGGTGTGTGTATATACAGGGGGCGGGATGTGTGTGTATATACAGGGGGCGGGATGTGTGTGTGTATATACAGGGGGCGGGATGTGTGTGTGTATATACAGGGGGCGGGATGTGTGTGTGTATATACAGGGGGCGGGATGTGTGTGTGTATATACAGGGGGCGGGATGTGTGTGTGTATATACAGGGGGCGGGGTGTGTGCGTGTATATACAGGGGGCGGGGTGTGTGCGTATAAATCCAGGGGGCGGGGTGTGTGCGTATAAATCCAGGGGGCGGGGTGTGTGCGTATAAATCCAGGGGGCGGGGTGTGTATATATAGGGGGCAGTGTGTGTATGTATGTATAGGGGGCACTGACTATAAATACACATAGGGGCAGTGTGTATGTACAGGGGGCGGGATGTGTGTGTGTGTATAGGGGCAGTGTGTGTATGTACAGGGGGCGGGATGGGTGGGAAAGGGGGCGTGTGTGTATGCAGGGGCGGGATGGTGTTTGTAAGGGGGCAGGTGTGTATGTACAGGGGGCGGGATGTTTGGGGTTTTGGGGGCGTGTGTGTAGTACGGGGGCGGGATGTGTGTGGTTTTGGGGGCGTGTGTGTTTGAAGGGGGCGGGATGTGTGGGTTTTTAAGGGGGCAGGGTGTATGTACGGGGGGGTTTGGGGGTTTTGGAAAGGGGGCAGGGTGATGTAAGGGGGCGGATGTTGTGTGTGTGGGGGGCCTGATGTATAACTTAGGGGGCAGGTGTTAAGGGGGCGGTGTTGTGTGAAAATTTACATAGGGGGGGGGATATGTAGAAAGGGGGCAGGTTGGTATACAAAAAATATACACACACACACACACACACATTGGCTCAAAAGTTCCTGTCTCCTGGTGATTGTGACCTGATAACATGCACAAAAGGTGACACAGAGGGGTTTGAATGGCGACAAAAGGGAAAAAACACCCCCCTGTAACCTGTTTGTTGCAACCGTGCGGTGCAAAAAGCTGAGTGAGTTTCGGATCCAGCGGACTCTCGCATCTTTCTGCCCCACGACTTTTTGGGATTGTGATCTTGGGGAAAGCAAAAAAATTTGTCAACGGATCAGGGGAAAAAGGTATAAAAAGGGGAAAGGGGACAAAAAGATCTAAAAGGAACTGATGGGGTCAGTCAGAGGCTCAAACTGGGAAAAACAAATGGGAATCAGGGGTTTGAAAGACCCAAAACCCAGGGCCCCGGAAGCGACAAAAAACCCCGCCAGGAAAATATTTGGGGGAAGCAAAGAGAACCCCACAGATAACATCAGCTAAAAATCCAGACTCTTGAAAACCGCGGGGCGGCGTGCAAGATACAATAAGGCCTTTTTTACACGGCTTAAAATAGGACGTATTTCGTCCTAATTACGCAAGAGTGGCGAATTACGGCAGGAGTACGTCCCAGTCATTACGGTAATCTCTCATAGAGAACTATGGATTCCGTCTCTCCTCTCCGCTCGGCGAATACGGAGAGGGGGGAAAATGTGACATGTGAATTACCAGCGGCGTATACGCACCGTGGACAATGAATGTCTATGGGGCCGGCGAGCTCCCACCCCGTACACACGCCGTAATTGCGGGCAAATTTTCCGTCCCGCATTACGGCGGAAACTCAGCCGTGTGAACACGCCAAGAAGGCACGGGAAAAGAAAAATGGGTGCAGGTGGAGTCACCAGAAAAAAGCCATTACTGTGCCACAAAGTATCCCCCTAAAACCCCAAACGAAAGGGACCGCCCAAAACTTCTGGGACAAGGTAATTTGGAGCAATGAGACCAGAATCAAACTTTTTGGCCACAACCATAAACATTTGGAGAGATCAACAAGCCTTATGATGAAAGGAACCATTCCTACTGTAAAGCACAGAGGCTTGGAAACCTGGTCAAAGTGGAAGGACAGATGAATGCAGCAAATACTGGAGGCAAATTTGCACCCATCAGCCCGGAAGCTGCGCATGGGACGTACCTGGACGTTCCAACATAACAATGAACCAAAACACAAGGCCCAAATTGTCTCTCATTTGGGTAAAGCGAACAAGGGGAATGTTCTGGAGGGGCCCCCGTCTCGGACCTAATGCATTGACCGCTCTTGGGATCAGGCAAAGCGCAGTTATGAAGAGCCCAGGGGAATTTACAGGAACGGGCCAAAAGAATCGAGAGCCTCACCCCAACTACCACAAAAGATGCAAGGGGTCCCTGATTTTTTGAGGGGGCAGTACAAAGGGGTTAAAAAATGGGGAGGGGAACTTTTGATCAGGGTCTTTGGGGATGTTTTTGGGTTTCCCCTTATGATTTTAAAAAAGAAAACCAGAGCTTGACGACAAATAGCTTCACCCGACCACAAACCATGAGGGGAAGAAAAAGTCGTGTGTTTTTCATATTATCTGAAAAAAGAAAGCAAAAGTTCTGCCGGGGTCTGGAAACTTTTGAGCACAACTGTATATAGGGGGGGGGTGTGTGTGTGTATATATCAGTGTGTGAATGGTGTGTATGTGTGTATATAATGTGTGTGTGTGTGTGTGTGTGTTTAAATTTTTTAAATTTAATGTGTGTGTGTGTGTTGTGTGTGTGTGTGGGTGTAATATACATATTAGGGGGCCCGGGGTGAAGTTCATCCACCCCACCTCGCTAATGGACGGAGCAAGTTACCGTGCTCAGTGCACTTTTATATCGCCGTGAGGAACTGGAATGACCTGTTGGGGCCACAATTCAGCTCCCAAAACACCTGTTCAATATAACTTTTACATTTTGAGGTGTTGTCTGGATTTTTAAAAACCCCTCCACGGCCCGGGGCTTGTACTGAAAGCCTTACTCCCAGACCCGGTTCATTTAATCTGCTCGTTGCTTTCCACCTGTGTGGCTGTCAGCACAGCCCCTGGGAACCCCGTATTGGGACATGGACCCAGAATGTTTTAGTCCCCTGGAGCCGCCACTGCCCCTCGGGGGTTTCTTTGGGCCCGGAGCCGCCCCCTTTCCCTCGGGGGGGGTTTCTTTTTGGCCCCCCCCCGTTTTTTTTTTAAAAAACATAATCATCAGCAAATGCTCTGTGTGTCCCAGAGGGGTGGGTTTGGGAGGGTGGTTGGTGAACCCCCCTTAGGGTGTTGTTTTTGTCCCGGAGGGTGGGGGGAGGGTGGAAATTTGGGCGCAAATCTCCTTTGAGCCTTGTCTGTGTTTTTTACCCGAGGGGGGGGGGGGGTGGATGGTACCCTCCTTGGGCCTTGTCGGTTTTGTTCCCGGGGGTGGTTTGGGCGGTGGCTTGGGGCACCCCCTTTTAAGGCCTTGTTGTGGGATGTGGGGGGGTTTGGGGGGTGGCATTTGGGCGAAACCCCCCCTTAGGGGCTTGTGTTTATGTACCCGGGTGGGGGGGGGGTGGTTGGGAGATGGCATTGGTCCACCCCTCCTTAGGGGCCTGCTTTTATTTAAAAGTACCTGGGGGGGTGGTTGGCAGGGTGGCATTGGTCCCCCTTCCTTAGGGTCCGTTGTATTAGTCCCGGGGGGGTGGTTGGCAGGGGGGCATTTGTCACACCTCCCCTTAGGGTCTTTTTTGTGTTTAAAGTACCCAGAGGGGTGGTTTTCGGGTGTTACGGGCGCACCTCTCCTTTGGGCCCGTTTTGTATTTTTACCCGGGGGGGGTGGTTGGCAGGGTGGCATTGGTCACCCTTCCTTAGGGCCTTGCTGTGTATATGTACCTGGGGGGGGGGTGGTTTGGGGGGTGCATCGGGCGCACCTTCCTTTTGGGGCCTGCTGTGTTTATGTCCCGAGGGGTGGGGGGGTGGCTTGGTCCACCTCCCCTTAGGGTCTTGCCTGTGTTTTGTACCCAGGTGGGGGGGGGGGGTGGTTTGGGAGAGGGATTGGTCCACCTCTCCTTAGGGCCTTTCTGTGTTTAAAATTAAACCAGAGGGGGTGGTTGGCAGGGGGGGCATTGGCGCCCTCCCCTTAGGGTCTTGCCTGTGTATATGTACCCGGGTGGGGGGGGGATGGTTGGAGGGTGGCATTGGTGCACCCCCTTAGGGCTTGTGGTTTAAAAGTACCCGGGGGGGGGGGGGGGGTGGTTGGGAGAGTGGGGATTGGTCACACCTCTCCTTGGGTCCCGCTTGTTTTTATTTTTCCGGGGGGGGTGGTTGGCTGGGTGGCTTTGGTCACACCTCCCCTTAGGGTCTTGCTTGTATATATGTACCCGGGGGGGTGGTTGGCAGGGTGGCATTGGTCACACCTCCCCTTAGGGTCCTGCTTGTATATATGTACCCGGGGGGGTGGTTGGCAGGGTGGCATTGGTCACACCTCCCCTTAGGGCCTTGTCTGTGTATATGTACCCGGGGTGGTTGGCAGGGTATCATTGGTTACAGGTGTAGGGACTTGTCTGTGTATATGTACCCGGGGAGGGGGGTTGGCAGGGAGGCATTGGTCGCACCTCACCTGAGGGTCTTGCCTGTGTATATGTACCCGGGTGGGGGGGGGAGTGGTTGGCAGGGTGGCATTGGTCGCACCTCCCCTTAGGGTCTTGCCTGTGTATATGTACCCTGGGGGGGGGGGGTGGTTGGCAGGTGGCTTGGTCACACCTCCCTAGGGTCTGCTTGTATATATGTACCCGGGGAGGGTGGTTGGCAGAGTGGCATTGGTCGCACCTCTCCTTAGGGTCTTGCGTGTTTATATTTACCCGGGGGGGTGGTTGGCAGAGTGGCAAATTTGGGCCAAACCCCTCCTTAGGGTCTTGCCTGTGTATATGTACCCGGGGAGGGTGGTTGGCAGGGTGGCATTGGTCGCACCTCTCCTTAGGGCCTTGTCTGTGTATATGTACCTGGGGAGGGTGGTTGGCAGGGTGGCATTGGTCACACCTCCCTGTAGGGTTGTTGATTATGTACCCGGGGGGTGGTTGGCAGGGGGGCATTGGTCAAACCTCCCCTTAGGGCCTTGTCTGTGTATATGTACCCGGGGAGGGTGGTTGGCAGAGTGGCATTGGTCGCACCTCTCCTTAGGGTCCTGCTTGTATATATGTACCCGGGGAGGGTGGTTGGCAGAGTGGCATTGGTCGCACCTCTCCTTAGGGTCTTGCCTGTGTATATGTACCCGGGGAGGGGGGTTGGCAGAGTGGCATTGGTCGCACCTCTCCTTAGGGTCCTGCTTGTATATATGTACCCGGGGGGGGTTGGAGGAGATGGCATTGGTCGCATTTTTAGGGTCTTGTGTCTGTTTATTTCTATATGAACCCGGGGGGGTGGTTGGCAGGGTGGCATTGGTTACATGTTTAGGGCCTTGCCTGTGTATATGTACCCAGAGGGGTGGTTGGCAGGGTGGCATTGGTCACACCTCCCTTTAGGGTCTTGCCTGTGTATATGTACCTGGGGAGGGTGGTTGGCAGGGTGGCATTGGTTACATGTTTAGGGCCTTGCCTGTGTATATGTACCCAGAGGGGTGGTTGGCAGGGGTGGGGATTTGGGCACACCCCCCTTTGGGTCTTGCCTGTGTATATGTACCTGGGGAGGGTGGTTGGCAGGGTGGCATTGGTACACCCCCTTAGGGTCTTGTTGTATTTTATTTTACCCGGGGGGGTGGTTGGCCCGGGTGGCATTTGGTCACATCCCCCCTTAGGGTTTGCTTTGTATATATGTTACCCGGGGGGTGGGTTTGGAGTGGTGGGATTGGGGCAACCTCCCCTTTTGGGCCTGTTTTTATATTACCCGGGGGGGGGGGGGGGGGGGGGGGGTGGTTTTGGGAGAGTGGCATTGTCCAAATTTTTAGGGGCTTTTTCGAATTTTTTTTAACCCGGGGGGGGGGGGGGGGGGTTGGGGGGTGGCTTGGTTAATTTAGGGCCTTGCCTGTGTATATGTACCCGGGGGGGGGGGGGGGGGGGTGGTTGGCAGAGTGGCCAATTTGGTCACACCTCTCCTTGGGGTCCTCTTGTATATATGTACCCGGGTTGGTGGTTGCAGAGTGGCATGGTCACTCCTCTCCTTAGGGGTCCTGCTGTATATATTACCCAACGGCGGGGGTTGTTGGCAAGTGGCATTGGTCGCACCTCCTTAGGGTCTTGCCTGTGTAGATGTACCCGGAGGGTGGTTGCAGGGTGCCATTGGTCACCCTCTCCTAGGGTCTTGCCGTTGTATATGTACCCGGGTGGGGTGATTGGCAGAGTGCATTGTTCACACCTCCCTTAGGTCTTGCCTGTGTATATGTACCTGGGGGTGTTTGTGCAGGGTGCATTGGTCACACCTCTCCTTAGGGTCCTGCTTGTATATATGTAACCAGTGGGGTGTTTGCAGGGTGTCATTGTTCCACACTACCCCACCCCCTTAGTCCTGCATGTATATAATTACCCGGGGGGGTGGTTGGCAGGGTGGCATTGGTCGCATTTTCAGGGTCTTGTCTCTGTACATTTCTATATGAACCCGGGGGGGGGGGGGGGGGGTGCTCAGGCTGTCATCGACATTTACTTGGGTTTTCGTGTTGCAGGAACAGCAGCAATATTATTATAAGCAGCATATGCTGAGTCTCCAGCAGAAAGCCAAGAAACGGGTGACGGAGGCGAGCGCTCCAGCGGCCGATCCTCCTCCGCAGGGTGTCCCACACACGTCTGCAGGACATGCGCCCCCACCTAGCCAGGAGCTGCCCCCAGTGGATATGGCCCTGCCTCCTGCACAGGACGCCACGGTAAATCCCACCCTAGATCTGTGTGTAGTGACAGGCGGCACAGGAGAGGGGGTCACGTGTAATGCCGCTCTAGAGTGCACCCTCCGCTGCTTCCCATCACCTGGATCATAGGGCCGCTAGCTTGCTGCATGGAGGTCAGGGTCTGGGGGATCTTCTGTCGTCTGTAGGAAGGGTATTGAGGTTGCACTAATCACTCTTGTATTGTTCCTGTAGCCGGGCATGAATCTGACGGAGGATCCGGAGCAGGCGCAGAGGCTGAAGACGCTGCAGGAAGCGGCGGCGCACTGGCAGCAGCACGAGCAGCATCGCCTGGGTTTCCAGTATCAGGGGATCATCCAGAAAAACAGCACCTTACAGCAGCTGCTACAGCGATACCAGCAGCTACTGGTGGAGCCGCCGCACCTCGCTGTAAGTCCATCCAAACCTGAGGCCATTCACACCACAGTATAATATACAACGCCTGTAGTGTATGGGGGGGGCTAGAGGCTAAATTTGTGCATAAATTATCATAAAGCATTATTCTGGGGGTACTTATCCTGAGTCACATCCTGTATTATCCTCCACACTGCCGTCAAACTATTCTGCTGTGCAGTCACGTAAACATACAGTACTTATCCTGTACTGATCCTGATTACATCTGTATTATCCTCCATAGCTGCGCTCACTTTTCTGCTGGTGCAGTCACGTACAACATTTACTTATCCTTTACTGATCCTGAGTTACATCCTGTATTATCCTCCAACTGCACATCACTATTCCTGCTGGTGCAGTCACGGATATACATACATACATACTATCCTGTACTGATCCAGAGTTAATCCTTTATTAATCCTCCCAGACTGCGCTCACTATATTCTGCTGCTTGGTAGCAGTCACTGTACATACATTACTTATCCTGCCACTAGATCCAGAGTTACATCCTTGTATTATCCTCCAAGCTGCCGCTCACTATTCTCTGGTGCAGTCAACTGTAATACATTACTTATCCGTGTACGATCCTGAGTATCATCTGTATTACTACCAGACCTGTCTGCTCACTAGTTACATACATACTTATCCTGGGTTGAATGTTCACTTCTATTATATAGCATGGGTGGTAAGCGGAGGTTCTGAGTGTCTGAGGCCTGACTCGCCCCTTGTGTTTTTCGTTGCAGGCGCTGTCGGTGGACGTGCAGCTACAACACTACGAGATGCAGCAGAAGCAGTTCTTACCACTGCTCCAGGAGTTTGAGAGTCAGTTCAAGAAGTGGCAGGAGCTGCTGCTGACCTACCCCCACAAGGAGCAGCTGCAGGACCACCACGTCCAGTGGACCTCATGGCAGGCGCACATGAAAGCCACCAAATCTCAAATCAAAGACAAAGTGACTTCTCTGAAGAGCCTGAAGCAGCAGTATGGGGGCAATCATTACATCGCTGTCGTTCCTCAGTACCCTGCATATACTCCGGTTCTGCCTCCTGCTGTGCCACCTGCTGTGGCCGCTGCTGTGCCCCCTGTGATGCCCCCAGTAGTTAATGTGCTGCCACCTTTTCCTGCACCTTCCTTGTACAGCACTGTTCCTCCTCCTCCTCTGCCTACTGCACCAGCAACAACTTATCCTGAGACTGCTCCCCCTCTGCCCCCTGTATCTGCTCCCCCATTGCCACCAGTGACCAGTGCGCCGCCACCTCCTCCACCAGCTAGCACCGAATCTGTGGAAGCCGTGCCGCCACCCGTACCACCCGACAACGCAGGCAGCACAGAGGTGGCGGCGGCGGCAGCAGCAGCGACGGCACCACCACTTTCAATGTTACCTAGCGCTCCACCACCAGACGTGACAAGTGCCACCACCCAGCTTCCCCCATCGTCTGGCGCTAGCTCCTCCGCTCCGTCTTCTGGTGAGCCAGATACATCTGGGGATAAAGTTCTGAGCTATCAAGCACAGCAAGCTCTGAAGAACAGGGGCTCCTTTACTCCTCTCACCAAGAGTACTCCATCTTACCTTCCCGATAAACCTCCGCCGGAAGCACCAGCTGCCGATCCTTCACCAGCACCGGAGAAACCCCCCGATCCGAAAGAGGTCGACTCCAAACCTGGAATATTTTCATCTAGTCAGCCCTGCGTAACCGAACAGGAAGCGGCACCACCAGTGCCAACCCATCCGATGAACCTAGCAGGGCCCAGGTAAGGTTGGGTCTTCTCTCTGAAGATCGGTTTATTTGAAGGAAATGGTCCTGAGTAGTGTTGATCGAACTGTTCTAGAAAAGTTAAGTTCTAGGAGAAGCGTCTCCAGAATTTTTAGAACTCGAACCAAACATATTAACTGCTTCATTCCAAAGAAAGTTTCTAGGCGCACGCCATTTCATTGCTTATGCGCTTTAAAGGCGGCCGTCCGATCAGTGCAGAGCGCAGAGAAGTATCACAAACGTCATTCAAGGTTTGTAAGGGCTCCTCATTGGCTGACTAAAAACATATTACCATGATATAACTAAGACAATCTGTACAGTACATAGAGTGAGCCTAAAAGGACGATCACAAGTGCACGATACAGTGAATATATATATATATAAAAATTTATTTATTTAAATATCACTGTATTCCTTTGAACGTCCTTTTCGGGTTCACTCTATGTTACTGTTCAGACTGCTTCTTAGTTGATAGCATTTTCCTCTTCCATAGACAGCAACAAGTTTGGGAGTTTTTGGTTATTTCTTGCTCATCTTTCCCGACACACCAGAATCTGTTATTTTGGCGACATTTGCAGGCCAACATAACGCTAACTCTCATATACATGGATATAGAATATACAGAGGCTTGGATTTGCTAAATCGTACGCGTGCCCAAGTTTTTTGGCGTTTTTTGGGGGTTCAGTAATGTATAACACACAGTCTCAAGATCTCCTAGGTGTCAAAGGGCTTTTTGGGCCACCCTCAAATGGCAGGCCCCATAGCAGCTGCAACTGCTGCACCCTCCAATAGCTATGCCCCGCGCAAGCTTCCTCATCATTTCAGTTAGTCATTGAAGGAATGAATTATTTTTACCCTCTCCGTTTTTCTTCACTCTAGCCAAACTTACTTCGCACTAAGTATTCCATGTATCTAGTTTACTGTTATGGAAGTTGATTCCAGCTTCTCCTCACATGTATAGGTATATAAACTAACACAAACATCTTCTCCCATAGACTTTAATGGGGTTTGAAGTTCGAGTCCGAATAGAACCTCAAACCGAACTCACAAAAATTGGAGGTTCTAATAGAACTAGAACTTTTTACTGCTTGCTCAGCGCTAGTCCTGAGACGCGGGTGATTTGATTGCCCTCGTGTATTTAGTGCTGCTGATATTGCTAAGTAATTAAAATAATTTTTGATCTCTTTTTTTCCATAGGTTTTCTGGTCCAGTCCATGGGTTTCAGCCTCCAAGATTTCATGCTCCCCGAGGAGGACAGTTCGATGGACCCAGAGGGTCGCTCGGTTTTCCCGGTCCTCCTCCATTTCTTCAGGGCTCCGGTTTTTCTCCGTTGCCTCCCAGTTCTGCCAACGATGGTTTCCAAGCTCAGGACCAACCTTATCCTAAGGATCAGCTCGCCGAGTCCCCAATGGACACGAGCGACGGTGACAAATCGGGCTTTGAGCCTGGTGTCCGTGCCCAGACTCCACATAATATTTGGGAACGGGGTGAAGATAATAGGGATGTTGGAAAATGGGATAAAGTTCCAGGAGAACTGCCTGGGAAAAAGTGGGGTGAGCAGCACCGTGTGTCAGCCAACCGGTGGGACCAGCCAGAAGAAACCGTGCATCAGGCATGGGACAGACCTGTGGTTCCCCCAGAACGCAATTGGGACAAGGCCGGTAGAGACAAATGGGATGTGAGAGGCGACCGTTTTAGCGGAAGGGCGGGTCAGGAAAATGTAGATGATTTGGAAGCTCCCAGGGGCAGGACGGATGACCAGACCGACCGTCAGGGTTTAGAGAGGGACGAGGCTCCACCAGGGGACGTGAGGAATAAGTTTGAAAACTCTCAGTTCGAAAGATTAGATAATCAAAGAGATCAGGTGGGAAATAAATGGGGGGACGGCCCTGATAACTGGAGTGCCCCAGACCCCCAGCATGACAGATGGAGTGGCCCTGACAGAGTACCCCAAGATAGGTGGGGCATGGCAGAGAACGCTCCAGATCGTTTCGGTGATGCCGGTGGTACAGGCCCTGATAGAGGTCGTAATTTCGAGGGACCCCCACCGGATAGATTTCATGCTCACGAAGTTCCATTCCACGGTCAGAATCGTTTCAGGTTTGGCGCTCCAGAGATGCCTCCTCGTGGGAGAGCTAGGTTTCCTGGTCCACCTCCGCGGGGTAGGTTTGTCGGTCCGGAGGGCTTTAACCGGAGTAGGTTTGATAATCCTGAGGGTCTTACAAGAGAGAGGTTTGGTGGTCCAGAGGGCGGGTATCAAAGCAGATTTGGTGGACCGGAAGACCATGCTAGAGATCCTTATCAAGAACCTAACTTTCCACCATCTCGAAACCGCTTTGGTGGTCCTCCGCTTCCTCCAGATCGTTTTAGGGGTCCTGAATTTCCACCTAGTATGGATCAGCCTGGACTTGATAGCACATCTCGTGATAATTGGGGCTACTCTGAAGAACAAAACAGGTTTGACAATGCAAATAAGTCACAGGACAGTTGGGCAGATAATAGGGCCCCATTTAATAAAAGCACTGGTAGACCAGACTGGCGCCCAGAGGGTGGCATGATGGAGGCTAGACCTCCTTTACCCATGGATACAACTGTAAACCAAGAGGGGTTAGATAAGGAAGAAAGGTGGAAGAGACCTACTCCTCATGATGCAATGGGTGGGGAGCAGTGGGGAAAGTTTGGTTTTGCTGACCAGAGCCGTCGTGGCCTACCACACGACAGCAGGACTGACAAAGAAGGGGCACCTCCCGATGTGAAAACTGATGAGCAGAACGCTCCCAAGGCTTTATCCGGAACGTTCCACGGCCACTTCCCACCAGGAAACCAGTTGCTTAAGGTTACTGGTTCCGAGTTGGGTAAAAGTGAAGATGCAGGGATGGAAGACGTCAACAAGACTTCAAATGAACGCTTGCTTAGTAAAGAGAACGTCCCCAAAGCCCAAGGACCACCTCAGGCGGTCAGACCAGCTTCTCCTACAGGCAAGAAAGCAGCCGAAACGACAGCTTCCAGTCTCCCGAAAAGTGAGGCCTCAACATTTCCCAAACCACAGTCTGACGAAAAAGGTTTACCTGGTCCTGACAAAAAAATGGACTCTCGAGCTGAAGTGACCGCTCCTGTGAGTAACGCCAAGTTGAGCGGGCTTCAGGAATCTTCTGCCATTAGTTCTTCTAAAGTGCCTGCTGCGAGTGATTCAAAGATTCCTGCCCTGGATGCCACGAAACCCAATGTCCCACAGGTTCCTGTCACTAATACAACTGCTCAGGCACCAGTTCCGACGAAGCCAGATGAGACCCAAGTGTCCCATGATGGCTCAGCTGACCTTCAAGCTGCTTCTGCTAAAAATGATCCCTCGACAACCTTTTCTTCTCAACCTTCAGCACCACCGGGTCCGGCCATCAGACCGCCTGCACCCCATGTTCTTGCCCCTGCCATGTTTGGAGCGGCCCAATCATCTGTCAGACCTGGACCCCCTCAAGTTGCATCTCCATTCAGGCCTGTAGGTCCTCAGGTTGCTGGGCCGGTCAGGCCTGGAGGTCCTCAGGTTGCTGGGCCGGTCAGGCCTGGAGGTCCTCAGGTTGCTGGTCCGGTCAGGCCTGGGGGTCCTCAGGGGGCTGGGCCGGTCAGGCCTGGGGGTCCTCAGGGGGCTGGTCCGGTCAGGCCTGGCGGTCCTCAGGTTGCTGGGCCGGTCAGGCCTGGGGGTCCTCAGGGGGCTGGTCCGGTCAGGCCTGGGGGTCCTCAGGGGGCTGGTCCGGTCAGGCCTGGGGGTCCTCAGGGGGCTGGTCCGGTCAGGCCTGGTGGTCCTCAGGGGGCTGGTCTGGTCAGGCCTGGTGGTCCTCAGGGGGCTGGTCCGGTCAGGCCTGGGGTCCTCAGGGGGCTGGTCCGGTCAGGCCTGGGGGTCCTCAGGGGGCTGGTCCGGTCAGGCCTGGGGTCCTCAGGGGGCTGGTCCGGTCAGGCCTGGGGGTCCTTGGGGACCTCCTCCAATAAGACCTGGTGCTCCTCGACCACCTCTGCAAGTTAGACCTGGTGCTCCTTGGACTACTCCCCTCATTAGACAGGGTATTCCTCAGGCACCTCCCCCCATCAGGCCTGGACTAGTCCGAGGTGCTCGCCCTATTAGGCCATTTGCACCCAGGATGCCGCCTCCTGTTAGAACTGGTGATTTTCAAGCCCCATTTTCTGATGAGTTAAGTGACGATCCCACAAATGAAGACGAGATGTATGAGCAGCCCATAGATCCAAGGGCACCAGCTTTTTATAAAGGGAGCGGGCTCGGTGTGTCGATGAATGAACCAGAGATTCAGTCAGACCATGATCCTAATCTGGAAAGAGATCCGCTCTCCAGAATGCACGGGCCCGAAGGTCCTCATGGGCACCTGAGGCAAAACTTTCCCGATCAAGACATGGACAGTGAGATACATATGCACCACGAGACCCCAAGAATGGGTTTCGGAGACTACGAGGAACCAGACGAACCAGAGTATTATCCAGACGACTTCCCCAGTCAAGGTCCAAGGAGAGGGCACTTTGATCCGAGATTTCATCATCCAGCCAGGGGGAGATCAAGGGGGTTTGTTCGCGATAGGCTTCCACCCAGACCCGGAGGTCGAGATGTGATGGATGTTCCCGGTGACCGAGGTTTCGAGCCGCGGGACCCATTTTTAGAGGACCGGCCACCATTTAGAGAGAGCCCAGATGACTTGCCACCGTTCGATCGCGAGCCGTTCCATGGGGAGAGAAGGTTTTTGGAGAGGGAAAGGTTCTTGGATCCTTTAATAGAAGATCGCAGGAGAGACCTTCCTATGGAAGGGCCAAGAAGCGAGAATTGGGAGCGGGAGCGATTCTGGCACGAACGCGAACAAGATCGTGAGTTTTCAAGGGAGCCGTATTTCAGGGAAGAGAGACTCCCTTTGCCCGTTCCACCGATGCCTCACGATTTAGATGCTAGAAACGAACCTTGGGTGCGGGAGAGAAATTTAGACCGAGAAAGAGAAGGCTACTTTGACCGGGCGGAAAGACGTTACTTATACGACGACAACGTCAATCGAGATTTTCCCAGAATTCCAGAAGATGAAGACGTTCCCCTCAGGGAGCGGGACTGGCTGCCCCGGAGGCCTCTGTCGCCACATCGTCCTTACTCCCCCAGCCCCTCTCGTCCCTCGTTGCCGCCCCCTTCCACCTATCGACAACTACCTGGAGGACAGGTGGAGGCTAGACCGTGACCTCGCAGACCGAGAGTTTCACGAACGCGCGGAGCTCAGGGTGCGGGAATATCCTGACGCTCCTTCATGGCGCGAGGACAGAAAGAGGAACGAATTTGTAGAAAATCCAAATCTGGGACCCAGAGATGAGCGGTGGTATCCATCGGACAGAGTCATGGAGGAAGGAAGGAATCCGCTTCCAGCTCAGTCTGCTCTAGGCTCAGAATTGCTCGGGTTGTCTACACCATCGTCGGGGCCGGATTCTGAAGCTCCCGTCCACGGGGTGGTCGCGCTGAGTCAGAGACAACACGAGATCATCCTGAAGGCGGCTCAGGAACTGAAAATGCTCCGGTAAGTCGTGTGCAAGTGCGACCGCTGCTCGAATCTGAGGGGACTTCTTTTGGCGCCCCTTTCCTGCGGTAACTATATTTACTATTTTGCCATAGGCAAACTTAAACTCTATCAGTTCTCAATCTATTAAAAATCACAACTAACTTATAGTGTGAAAAAAGGGAATGATGGCGCTAGACTGATAAAGTATAGATACAGTTTAATAAACCGTATCTATACTTTATCAGTCTAGCGCCATCATTCCCTCTTTTCCCTTTTATCACACTATAAGTTAGTTGGATTTTTAATATATCACGTGATATCTTCCTATCATTCGGCAACGCTTGGAGCCAAGGAAGCGAGGGGGCAGCTGTGACTGACCTTTCTATAAGCTCTGGGAGAGTTGTGCCTCCACCATTGCGCAACAAAATCAGGTTAGTGCGATACTGACCAACGGATAAACTTTTATTCCAGACGATCTACACTAGGAGCGCCCCCTTTTTTTGTTTTACAGTTCTCAATCTATAAAACACTAAAACGTAACTTTTATTATGTATGACACTTAACCTCTATACACACTGTTTAAAAACCTGATTTCTAACCTCTCAATTTATCCCTTTCTACTTCTGAAGGATTAACTCCTTTTCTATCATCAAGTCTGGTGGAACCCCACCTATTAACAAGAAAACTTTATATATACAGTAATTTACTAACTCCAGTAAGGGATCCCAAGCCTCCTACTTGGGCAGTCATCCCTAATCTGATGGACATAAAACATATAAGGTTTCCTTGTGATGCCCTCTGCAGAGGTGCTCCACCAGACTTAATAGAAAAGGAGTTATTCCTTCAGAAGTAGAAAGGGATAAATTAACTCCTTTTCTATTAAGTCTGGTGGAGCACCTCTGCAGAGGGCATCACAAGGAAACCTTATATGTTTTATGTCCATCAGATTAGGGACGACTGCCCAAGTAGTTGGCTTGGGATCCCTAACTGAAGCTAGTACTTTGCTATAGATATAAGGCTCTCCTGTTAATAGGTGGGGTTCCACCAGACTTGATGATAGAAAAGGAGCTATTCCTTTAGAAGTAGAAAGGGATAAATTGAGAGGTTAGAAATCAGGTTTTTAAACAGTGTGTATAGAGGTTAAGTGTTATACATAATAAAAGTTACGTTTTAGTGTTTTATAGAGAACTGATAGTTTAAGTTTGCCTATAGTAAATATAGTGATCAAAAGTCACTCTGTTCTCTTGTGAGATTCCCATTTTTTTGGAGACTATTTGACCCCTTTCCTGCGGTAGGCGCGGGCCCAGAGGTGGCATCTGTACTGGTCAGATTTGTGGGATTTCATATTAGAGTCCTTGGTGGGAGCATCGCTCCAATACTAACAGAGGTGGACTATCCATCTGTGGCTCTGCCTTGTTCTGCTCATGCAGTTCCTCTAGTCCAGGCGTCCTCAAACTGCGGCGCTACAGCTGTTGGGAAACTACAACTCCCATGATGCATTTATATAATCTATCACAGTGGGAATGATGGGAGTTGTAGTTTCCCAACAGCTGGAGGGCCGCAGTTTGAGGACGCCCGATCTAGTCACTGGGACCCACACTTGTCTTTACTAGAGTGACCGGTCCGCCATAAGGGATATCTGGGGCCGGAATTGGTCAACGAACGTAACCTTAGGCATATTGCCATCTCCCTTGGGCTACCATGGAAACAAATTGGTACAGATGCGCATGCGCCAGGGATACAGATTGGAGTTCAATTTTAGACTTTATGTATTGAAAGAGTTGTTCTACCATTCAATTTGATGGCGTCTCACTTAGATGCGCCATCAAAATTCTGATAGGTGCTAGTTCCACCTCTGGGATCTGCACTTCTAGCGGGACCGGAACCCTGAAAGTGTAATCTTAGAACAGAGACCTGGTCAGGCTTACCCACGATTCTCCATTCTGTTCTATGGGAGTTCCCAGTACAGGGGAGCACTGTGTTCTCCATTCTGTTCTATGGGAGTTCCCAGTTCAGGGGAGCGCTGTGTTCTCCATTCTGTTCTATGGGAGTTCCCAGTACAGGGGAGCACTGTGTTCTCTCCATTCTCCTCTACGGGAGTTCCCAGTACAGGGCAGCGCTGTGTTCTCCATTCTGTTCTATGGGAGTTTCCAGTACAGGGGAGCGCTTTGTTCTCCATTCTGTTCTATGGGAGTTCCCAGTACAGGGGAGAGCTGTGTTCCCCATTCTGTTCTATGTGAGTTCCCAGTACAGGGCAGCGCTGTGTTCTCCATTCTCCTCTATTGGAGTTTCCAGTACAGGGGTGCGCTGTGTTCTCCATTCTGTTCTATGGGAGTTCCCAGTACAGGGGAGCACTGTTTTCTCCATTCTGTTCTATGGGAGTTCCCAGTACAGGGGAGAGCTGTGTTCTCCATTCTGCTCTATGGGAGTTCCCAGTACAGGGGAGCGCTGTGTTCTCCATTCTGCTCTATGGGAGTTCCCAGTACAGGGGAGCGCTGTGTTCTCCATTCTGCTCTATGGGAGTTCCCAGTACAGGGGAGCGCTGTGTTCTCCATTCTGCTCTATGGGAGTTCCCAGTACAGGGGTGCGCGGTGTTCTACATTCAGTTATATGGGAGTTCCCAGTACAGGGGAGCGCTGTGTTCTCCATTCTGCTCTATGGGAGCTCCCAGTACAGGGATGCGCTGTGTCTCCATTCTGCTCTATGGGAGTTCCCAGTACAGGGGAGCGCTGTGTTCTCCATTCTCCTCTATGGGAGTTCCCAGTACAGGGGAGCGCTGTGTTCGGCATAAGGTGGCCCATTCCTGAGATAGGTGCTGGTCCCACCTATCAGACATTGATGACATTTTGATGGGATATGCCAACCTAGTCTATGGTGGGAGCAGCCCTTGAAGAATTGAAATTAGGACAGGACAGAAGATTTTGTCTGATTTGCTTCAGTTGTTTCGCACATTTGAGTCTATCGGCCATTAGTTGTTGAGGCTAAGTGGCCGAACAAGCTTCTTGGCGACTACCTTTCTTAGATCATTTGTTGATTACTTGAATATTCGACAAAAATTTCTTCGATTTGGCCAGGAACCAGCCCCTAGAGAGATATCTGGAGCCCCCGCTAACATCTTACATGGCAGATATAGAGTGAGGTGCGTAGGGCAGCAGATCATTAGACACCAGAATTTATTTGGCTTTTTTTTTCACTTTTTTTGTTTGCATTACTTTTCCATCATGGACATTACATATGAGTGACTTAATGTTTTTAGGGTCCTCGGGGGCAGGGCTCAAGTTGGAGTTTGGTCTGTTTAGTGTTAATTTTAATTTCCTTTTATTTATTTTACATAGTGTGCTCCCTCTAAAGTTTAAAAAGGCCCCCACCCTTAGAAATCTTTGCAATCACTTTTTTCAGCTTCCCCTTTGACTAGGGCTTATATATCAGCCCCAGTTACATGGGAAATACGTCACCTGTCCTGAACTGGAGAGCTGATTAAGGTCGCATAAAACTAAGCAGCTCCCGCAGTAACCGACCCGGTTATCCCGTGACCGCTGGGCCAAGAACCAGGAGACTGTCGGGGTCATTAAGCGCCATATACACAGTGATTGCTGCAGCAGGGATGGTAATGATGTGTCCCTGCCTTCCCAGTGGAGAGCCAGACTGCTGCTGCTGCCAGCCCGCTCTCCACCCGCGCAGCTGCACCATTGGTGCCATCGTTTTGGTTGAGGTGTATGAGTAGCTGTAGATGTTGTGGTTCGCTGAACGTCAGATCCTTAACTCTGTTCTTTATAACCCGCAGGGAGCAGAAGGAACAGCTGGACAATCTGAAGAACTTTTTCAATGATTCAAACCCCTCTGATCCCCTGAAACCCGGTACAGACCCCTTACAGGTAAGTGTGTGTGCACTGAATGCTTACTAGTGGTGTGGATGGGAACAAAGGTGTTATATATATATATATATATATATATATATATATATATATATATATGTGATCCTTTGTGTCTCCATTTTAAGGGAATTTTAGCAGCTTCAGACTCTCACTTCTTAGGCTGTGGGTGGGTCTATAGCATTGATATGTCATAGCTCTGCTATTCCTGTTACAGTGACATGACTACTGGAGGTTTATAAACTGAAGTTCACAAAGCTACAGGGCTCTTAAGAGTGAAAGCTTGTCATTTAGTTAGGTAAATAACCTCTGCTTTTAGAGGCAAGACTCTGCAGGGAGTGACTAGACGACGTGACTGAGGGCAGCTTGGAGCCATGAGGAGAGAGCGGGGAGAGATGGATGTTAACCAGAGAAACTTGTGTACTATGTAATCTTCTTTTTCTCCTGAACAAAGCAATGTATTTGCCAATAGTCCTCCTTTAGCTTTCCCTACATGTTAAAAGCCAATGACTGCAGTGAGAAAACCCCTTTAGGGCTTTTTATGTAGTTTGTGTGCCTGACTTAAAGGGGTTTTGCCACCATAGACAATGATTAGGATATGCCACCATTGTCTGATAGTTGCAGATAGTTGCAGGTCCCAACTCTGGGGAACGGGCCCCCGAAATCCCCCCCCCCGCAGACTGGAGAGTCGTTCACGCTTGCGCACGTCTCTCCATTCTGCTCTATGGAAGTTCCGAGCAGAGACGAACGCACCGCTCGGCTGTACTCGGAAATCCCATAGAATAGAATGGAGACCGACTGCGCAAGCGCGGCCAGCTCTCCAGTCGACGCTGCGAGTGGCGGACGTGTTCCCCACTTGTGGCAAAACCCTTTAATGTTTCTGATTTGATCCAGTTGTCTCTTGTTTTGGTAACTTCATGCTCTTTGGTTTCAGATGTGCTCAGACGCCTTGATGAAGAGAGAGGAAGCTGCCGCCTCCAAGCTCTCCTCCATGGGCGGCAGAGGAGCTGCCGAGAACTGGGACGAAGACTCTTTCAGCGGGCTTTGGGATGAAGAGCGACAAGCGAATAAATCCGCTAATCTTCCAGTTGGGTCTAAACTGCCAGGAATTCACCAGACGGTGGACTATGCTCATGGCAGAGGTGCGCCAACCCCCCCCACTCCCCAATCTGTTGCTGTGTTACGGTTGGATGTTGTCATCGTCCTTAATCAATTTTTCTTCTCTTCTGCGCCTTAGATCTCACTGTGGGGAAAGTGGAGCAGACCCCCTATGGGGAGAGAGTGGTGCTGTTGCCGGACCCTGCATTAGACAGGGGACTTCCTGCATTTCCAAAAGGTATGGGAGCTACAGGATAGCTGGTGCCTGAGCTTGGATAAGACGCCAGTCTAAGGAGAAACCATGGTCTCCAATAGATTTTTTTTTAATCTATATTCTTAAAGGGAACCCGTCAAAGTGATCATGGTTTCTGTAGGGAGCGTGCTATAGGGCAGGAGGGGCGCAGTAGATTGATAGGAAAAGATTTGTCAGAACTAATGTGTTCATTTAATGTGTTGTGTATTCTGCTAAGAGTCCAGTGGGCAGTCTCATCACTGATTGACAGCCCCCCGAGTTCCAGGAGATAGGGGTTGTCTCACTACACTGATTTCTTAGTTTTTCATTTTGAATTCAAGGGCATGTTTCCTGGCTCCTACTAGGCTGCAGTAGAAGCCAGGTCTGTAGCTATAGCAACCAGTGCTGGCAGCCTATCAGGAGATATCAAACAGGTCTGTAACTATAGCGACCTGAAGAGCTGATGCAGCCCATACAAGAGGGGATATCTAGGAATAGGTAGGTCACTGTTAATGGACATATATTGCAAAGTGACTTGTTTTTGTAAGATCTTTAACATAAAAAACAGCAATCCCTGTAGTGAGACGACCCCTTTAATCACTGCTACGCCCACTGGACTTCTAAAAGGGATGTTCCCACTATGCTCTTTGACACTTCCTATCGACATGCCATCAAAGTCTGATAGGTGCAGTTCCCACCTCTGGTCCCCTCTCCTGTCTCGGGAATGGGCACCCAAAAATGGTGGCTCAGAAGGGAGAGCTGGTCACACTTGCACACAACTCTTCAGTATGTTCTATGGGAGTTCTGATTGCAACCAATCGCACCGTACTGAACTCCTATAGAACAAAATGGGGAATGGTGCACAAGCATGACTGGCTCCCCCTTTCGAGTTGAGCCCCTTCCCGCGATACTTGTCTTTACCACTTTTTGGGATGTGCACCTATTAGACTTTGAGGGTATATCCTATTGATCTGCTGTGTAAGTGCTGGATGCGAACAGTACTTTTAGGAGTCCAGTGGGTGGTCTTATCTGTGATTAACAGCCATCCTGTCACGATCAGGCTTCACATTGGACTCCTTAACCCAGAATAAGCAACATGTTAAATGAATAAAATACAAGTTTGACTACACAGAAAATTATAAATTAAAACTAGAAATCAATCCATGGAGACCGGACTTGATGTATAATAACTTTTTTTTTTTTTTTGCTCTAGACTATTTGATCGATTGCTATGACCGAGACCTCAGGGACCGGGATCCATATTTTGAAAGGCAGAGTAGTAAACACCTCGATCGCCGGGGATATGAGCGGGAACGAGAGAGAGACCGCGATCGATCAGACGGACACAGGGAACGAGGCGACCACGACAGAGAGCGGTTCGACCGCGATCGTCACTCACGGGAGGAAAGGTAAATGGAGGAAGGTGGTTAGGATGGGACTTTGTTGTTTTAGATCAGGCATCTTCAAACTGCGGCTCTCCTGCCTTTGGGAAACTACAACTCCCATCGTGCATTTATATAATCTATAACAGTGGAAATGATGGGAGTTGTAGTATCCCAACAGCTGGAGGGCCGCAGTTTGAGGACGCCTGTCTTAGTTCGAGGGCTGACGTGTCGTCCTTCTGCAGATCTTCTTCTTACCGTGATAAAGAGAGCTCAAGCCGTCGCAGCGGCTCTGACAAATCTTATGAGCGGAAGTCGGAGCGATCGTCCTACGAGGCGCAACCACCTGGTTTTGGAGGTGAGCGAGTCTTCAGGAAACGACTTGTGAATAAAGCAAACCGTGCAGCATACTGAAAAATGTGAATTATTCTCCATACAGGGAGCCGGAGGTCTTACCCAGAGGAGAGGCCTGCGATTCCTCCTCCTCAGCCTGTTCCTCCACCAGAGAAGAAGCCAGAGACCAAAAATGTGGACGATCTCTTGAAGAAGCCGGGCCGCGACAACAGACCCGATCGAGTGAGTGCTAGCTCTTGAGTTCTCATGGTCTCCGATCTCTCCTCTCACTGCATCCATCCTAAAGGGGTGTTCCAAACCGTAGACTTTGTCATATCAATATCCCATCTCTGGGCCCCGCACCTATCTCATGTCCATGAAAGTGTCTGCTCTGATTGAAAAGCCAGTTGGTCATGCTCACAACTCTTACTTCTGTTCTATGGGAGTTTTGAGTATGACTACCCAGCGCTCCCTTGTACCGGGAACTCCCATAGAACAGAATGGAGAGAACAAAGCACTCCCCTGTATCGGAAACTCCCATAGAGGAGAATGGAGAGAACACAGCGCTCCCCTGTACTGGGAACTCCCATAGAACAGAATGGAGAGAACACAGTGCTCCCCTGTAGTGGGAACTCCCATAAATAGAATGAGAAACACAGCGCCCCTGTAATGAAACTCCATAGACAGATGGAGAGAACACAGCGCTCCCTGTCCTGGGAACTCCCTTAGAGGAGAATGGAGAGAACACAGCGCTCCCCTGTACTGGGAACTCCCATAGAGGAGAATGGAGAGAACACACTGCTCCCCTGTAGTGGGAACTCACATAGAATAGAATGGAGAGAACACAGTGCTCCCCTGTAGTGGGAACTCCCATAGAATAGAATGGAGAGAACACAGTGCTCCCCTGTAGTGGGAACTCCCATAGAACACAATGGAGAGAACACAGCGCTCCCCTGTACTGGGAACTCCCATAGAACAGAATGGAGAACACAGGAGGTGATGGTCCTCTATAAGGTTTTCTATGTTCTCTGTCTTCTTAGATTGTCGTAATCATGAGAGGTTTACCTGGAAGTGGGAAGACGCACGTTGCCAAGCTGATCAGAGTGAGTCCACGTTCTGTAACTAGATGTATCAGGCCCCGTGTTTCTCTGCTAATTGCCCCGTTCACACTCTGCCATATATTCACCCCCAGGATAAAGAAGTGGAGTGCGGCGGTTCTGCGCCTCGAGTCCTGAGCCTTGACGACTACTTTATGACCGAAGTCGAGAAGGTTGAGAAAGATCCTGAGACTGGTAAAAAAGTCACAAGGAAGGTGAGTGAACGAGAAGCAGATAGAGATGTAAGACACTGTATGCGACAGGTATATGACGCTGGACGCTATATGTTCCCGCAGGCCATGGAGTACGAATATGAACCGGAGATGGAGGACACGTACCGCAGCGGCATGCTCAAGACCTTCAAAAAGACTCTGGACGACGGCTTCTTCCCATTCATCATCTTGGACAGTATCCATGACCGCGTGCGTCACTTCGAGCAGTTCTGGAGTGCGGCCCAGTCCGGAGGAGTTGAGGTGCACCACAGTTCTTGCTCTGTAGAGGGGGGATTGGTGGTCCTGTTGGGTGGTGGGTGGCTTCGGGGCGGGTGTTTTGGACTCATCTTATACAATTTGCTGTTTTTCTTTTATTCATTGGTAGAACGCCATTTTATACCACAGCACTGTAGGTCTCTGTTTGGGCTCAATCTAAAATCTAGATGAATTTATTTGGTGGTTTTCCCAATACTCCAAAAAACATACAAACACAAGGAGAACATAGAGACTCCATTACAGATGTTGTCCTTGATGGGTTATAAACCCAGGATCCCAGCGCTGCAAGGCAGCAATGCTAACCTCTAAGCCGCTGGGCTGTTCTCTCCCTGTGTCTCCACAAACCCACCCACCCCGCCTCTATGCAGGCCACTGAGCCACCGGGCTGCGCCCCCCGCCTCGGTGCGGGCCACTGAGCCGCTATGCTGTGTCCCAACCCCCCATCTTGGTGCGGGCCACTGAGCCGCTAGGCTGCGTCCCAACCCCCCACCTTGGTGCGGGCCACTGAGCCGCTGACCTGTCTGCATATTAATACATACAAATCTTGGATTTATTGAAAATTATACATAATCACAGGAGTAATACAAATTCTAATCATAAATGTGTCAATATTCCAGTCTTGCAGTATATAGTACAACCCACCCACCCACCCTAGGAGTTGGTTCGTGTGCTGGTCACCCACTTTTCGTTTTAGTCATGACCGTCTGTCCTATCTCTAGGTTCTATCTAACGCGCATATAGGTTCTGCTCCCATCCCCCACACACTGACTGCTCTATATGACTTTGTGTTTCAGGTTTACTTGGCTGAAATCACCGCGGACATCCAGACGTGCGCAAAGAGAAACGCGCATGGCCGCAAGCTGAAAGAGATTACTAAGGTGCGTGTTGCGTGTACAGGGCATCGGAGGATACTTAAAGGGGGCTCCCACGAAGGAGCTTCTATGTTAGAGGTTGGCTCATAGCGAATGTGGAGAGGTGGTTGTTGTCATTATATTTACTATTTTGCCATAGGTAAACTTAAACTCTTATCAGTTTTCTATCTGTAAAACACTAAAACGTAACTTTTATTATGTATAACACTAAACCTCTATACGCACTATTAAAAACCTGATTTCTAACCTCTCAATTTTTCAGTTTCTAATTGTGAAAAGGAGTAACCCTTTTCTATTTTCAAGTCTGGTGGAACCCCCCCCTATTAACAGGAAAGCTATATATATATATATATAAAAATATATTATATATAATATATTATATATAAATTAAAATATATATATATAAAAAAATAATATTAAAATATAATATGTCTGTAATATATGTCTATTTCAAGTCGGTGGAACCCCCCCATTAACAGGAAAACTATTATAAAAATATATAAATTATCTTTCTTTTCCCTTTTTTTGGGGGGGTTTCCCCCAGTAACTTGATAATAGACATATAAATCTATCAGACATATATATATTATATAATATAAATATTATATATATTTGATAATAATATATATCTGTAAATATAAATAAATATATTTATATAAATATATAAATATATAATTATATATATATATGGCTTTCCTGTTAATAGGTGGGGTTCCACCAGACTATGATAATAGAAATATAATATTTGACAATATTATATACACAGTGATTTACTAACTCCAGTAAGGGATCCCAAACATCCTACTTGGGCAGTCATCCCTAATCTGATGGACATAAAACATATAAGGTTTCCTTGTGAGACCCTCTTCAGCGGGGGACACTGTGGGAAGAGGTGAGAAATCACAATTTAAAACGTCATGCCTCAAATTACAATGGAGCTGAATCCGTTGGGTTGTATTTTGGGATATGTAGGAGACTTAACGGTTTCAGAGGCTGAGAAAATCGCAATATCTAGACTTTTATTTATGGCGAGGAAATTAATAGCGACAAAGTGGCTGGATGCAGAACCTCCGGCAGCACAGGAGTTTGTTAATAAAGTGAACTGGCTGATTGCTCTGGAGAGAGGGTGTATTAAAGAGAGGAGCCAAACTTAAGTATAATAAAATATGGCTAAATGGCTGGAACTTCTGGTCTTGCTGCACCGAACTTAGTTAGGCAGAGGGTGTTGGGGATCTCGGTGTAGAGGTTCCTGGGACTGTGTCTATGGCAGTTGTGTGGATGGAGGCCGTCCGACAGCCAGCTACAATTTTTATTGGGACAAGAACTGATTGTTATTAATATTGCAGTGCTAGGTGATTGTAATGGATATTTACTGCTCTGAATCTGGAGATGGATTTGGGAGGGGGGCTGGGTTGTGTTTTGGGGATAAAAGGTGAAATTTGATTTTACAATGACATATACTGTATTCTGTTTGTACTACTTTATATCTGACCAATAAAAAGTTTATGGTTAAAAAAAACCAAAAAAAAACCATGTTTCACCAGCTAGCCTGGCTTCATCAGGGGTTAGAGGTCCGGTCCCATGTGGTCTAAGCTCATTTCCTTTTATATCATGTTAGGTGCACACCCCACTCAGGTGCTCACCAATTGGCCACCAGAGAATCAACAAAACTCATTCCCTCTTTTACTCTCCGGCAGGCACACTGATACTATGTGCTGCTGCTGCTGCCACTATGTTCTTATAAACAACATTCCTCAGACAAGTTCACCATCTCCATAGTGGGCTTGCGCCTATCTTACCATGCCGCCAGCGTACTGTATCAATGGACATTTCTGCCCTGTGATGGACTTCCGTCTCTCATATTATTGCGTCTGCGTGGCTCGCCTAGAACGGACTAAGCAGAAAGGTTTTTATTTTTTACGCACACTGCCACTTTTCATTTCCCCATAAACCTTTTCTCCTTTTGTGTAATAGCAAAATTCATTGGGAATATATACTCCATTGTACTGTACACTATTGTCATATCTTCCCATAAACCTCTTTTCCTCTATATCTAATCATATTCATTTTAATAAAGCTACAAGCCTTATGGTTAGCCCGCCCATCCTCCCGCAACCTCACCTCCCACCTTCCCCATTAAATATTCTTTCTTACCGGTCTCGGCTAGTTACCTCATTCACTACATTACAATGGGAATATGCAGAATAGTGTGGTTGTTGTCGTTCTCCACATTCATTTCTATGAGTTACGAATATAGCCGAGTGCCTTCATTCCACTATATTCAGACCTCCCATAGAAATGAATGGAAAGGATAGCACTCCCTCATTCTGTAATACAGTAAGCTTGTGATTTGCTAGAAGTAGAGCCGAAG
This sequence comes from Phyllomedusa bahiana, assembly GCA_025379985.1. Lineage (NCBI taxonomy): Eukaryota > Metazoa > Chordata > Amphibia > Anura > Hylidae > Phyllomedusa > Phyllomedusa bahiana. The sequence continues at coordinate 27,090 of JAODAL010015215.1, forward strand.
TTTTTGTGGGAACGTCCCTTTAAAGGGTTTGTCTCACCACACTGTTTCACTGAGCCACAAGCTGTTTTAGATTTGTACTTTCTGCCTCTTCCTGGTCAGGCTGTGTTTGGTTCCTCAGCAGTGATTAGCCTGTCTGCCCCGTATTCACAGCTCTTCTAATTGCACTGACGTGAGAGCAGGAGATGTTCTCTATAAAGCAGAGCGCTTCAGAGCTAAAAGTAAACAAATGTAATTGGTCGCTCTGTTCTCAAGCTGCCGACCTGTGGTGACGTCACTCCCTGCTCTCCGATAACACGAAAAGCAGAGAGAGGATGGTGACCAGGGAAACCTGTGTGCATTCAGAGCAGATAAAATCTTATTTTCCCAACAAAGCAAAATCAACAAAGCAATACTTATTAATACTATGCTTTCATTTTCAGATGTCTGATAACTGGGAGCCGGCTCCACGACACATGATCCGCCTAGATATTCGATCTCTGCTCCAAGATGCCGCCATTGAAGAGGTAGGTCACATACGTGTGGGGGGGGGGGGGGGGAGGATTGTGGTCATCACAACACAAGACAACACCAGGCAGAAGTTTAGTCGCTCAGTGTAACTTGTCCTAGAAGTGTTCCGAATCGTACAATGACTGTAACCGTACAGTGACGAGGCCTCATCCTGCATCCACCCCCCTCAAAATATCACACCCTGCCAGCCACGCTGGACGAGAGTGTTGGGCGTCATCCAGCATCTTCTCACCTGTTCCTCAGATGTTCTTCCTGTAAAGCGGACACTGAGGTTGCCTTGTGCATTGCAGAATTCCTCTAGTCATGTCTAGGTTCTTCCCTTTTTTTGCTCTGACCCATCTCAGGTGAAGTTTCCTGTTTTGGCTCAGAAGGCAGCATTCTGCATGTTCACTGCTGCAGGCAGTCGCTGACCTCCCCGGTCACATGCTGCTGCAGCCGCCGGTCGCTGACCTCCCCGGTCACATGCTGCTGCAGCCGCCGGTCGCTGACCTCCCCGGTCACATGCTGCTGCAGCCGCCGGTCGCTGACCTCCCCGGTCACATGCTGCTGCAGCCGCCGGTCGCTGACCTCACCAGTCACATGCTGAAAGGTTAGTGATAGGGTCAGAGCAGTAATGGCGGCAGACGCTGGTCGTGTGTAGTCTGCAAACAGTAATGGAAATAGTGATGATGTGGAACTAGGACATGTATTGGCGGTTCTGGATGGCAGTGTGAAGGTGACATGGGGGCAGGTGCTGCTGGGGGGCTCTAATTCTTCTGGCAGTAGCTCATTGAGGAGGGAATTTTTCTGTTTTCTTAGGTGGAGATGGAGGATCCGGAGCCGAATGCGGAGCCTGAGCAAGACGCGAAGAAGGACGCGTTGGAGGAGGAGGAGAACGAGCGGGTAGGATGGTTATGGATCCAGCGGTGGAGGATGGGTTTATGTTCCTTTATGATATGTGGGCAGGTATTGGTGTGGAGTCTTCTGTTATCAGTATCCGGAGTCTGGGCTCTTATGACGGCTTATGGTCTAATACCATTCCAATCTTTAAAGCACCACTCCAGGTTTTTGAATATTTTTTTTTTTTTTTTTTTATAACCATAAACTTTTTATTGGTCACAACACATAGTAAACATTTGGTCTTATAATGACAAGTACTTTAACTGTTAACCCCAAAAACAACCCATGCCCACCCCCAGATCCATCTCCGGACTCAAAACAGCCTACTGCCATTATAAACATGTAGTATTTAAATATTAACAGTCAAACAATACCTGCTACAGTAAGGGCTTGTCCCCACAGCAAGGGTTTTTAGACGGTTTTACAGACTGTCTATAAAGTGTCTGTTAAACTTTACAATGGACCTCTATGGACAATCCGCCGGATGGTTTTTAGGACCGCCAGCGGTCCGACAAGCATAGAACTTGTTCATTCTTTTTGGGCGAATATGAACAAGTCTATGCGAAGGGGGAGGCCTCTAATCCGCAAACAGCGGAGGAAAGGCGCCACCCTGCGGCCGTGTGCACGGCCCGAAAACAGTGCAAATACCGGTATTTGCTCTCTGCCGTGGGGACGAGCTCTAAAGCTGTAACTGGCTATTGGACGGTCCACACAACTCCTCAAATATAGTCTCTCTGCCATTCTGCACCCGAGATCCAACACTCTGGGGGCATGTATGGAAGTGTCTAGGTCTAAAATGCACTTGTTGCAAAAAGAGGCCCTCTCATTTTTCCAGAGCACTCGATGAAATGAGAGGGGCGCTCTGATTGGTTACTATGGGCAACAAAGTGAGTTTTGGACCTAGACCCTTTTCATGCATGTGGCCCTCTGTGTCTAACTAAGTTTGCAGAAGCAAGACCCGGTGTATCAAGACATTTGGCTCATATTTTATTAGACTTAAGTTTGGCTCCTCTTTTGAGGGACACCCCTCTTTCCAATGCAATCAGCCAATTTATTTTATTAATAAGCTCCCGCTCTGACGGAGGTTCTTCATCTAATCACTTGGACGCTATTGATTTCCTCGCCATCTATAACAGCCTGGATGCTGTGGTTTTTTCAGCCTCTGAAACATCTAGATCTTCCACATATCCCAAACCACAAACTAATGGATTTCTCTCTCTCTGAAAAATTTGCTGAATCAGTTAAAAAATGTAGAGTCCAATATTGTTTTAATTTGGGACAATGCCAGAACATGTGCATTAGAGAGGCCGGATGTCCATGACATCTACTACACAAGGGCGAGTCCCTAATTCCAATTTTGTGTAGAGATAGAGGGGTTCTGTAAATTCTATGTATGAAAAAAAAATATTTAAATTTGGTGGTGATCACTTACTGAGATTATTTTTTCCCTTTATTTTTTTTTAAACACATTTTATTGCATTTTCCAACATTTAACACATATCTCTGACCACAACATAAATTTGTATGGTCTCCAGGCCCGTGCCTGAAATATGCAAGCATTACATACATTAGAAATTATTCATAGGGGCACAGTAGTGCCAGTAATTTTTGCTTACCTGTAGCTAAGTACAGGATTTCTCACTGCTGCCACCGGGTCATGTGACCTGCAGCTGAATACAGGATTACTCGCTGCTGCCCCTGGATCTTTTTGATCTGTACTCTGAGTGAATCTCTCTATGCATTCCTATGCGAGGTTCAAAGTCAGTCTCCTAGAAATACATAGAGACAGACCTCCTGTCTGCATCAAAAGCAGTGTCTGTTGGCCAGAGTGCAGGTCATATGACCTAACAGACTGTTGCAGCAACCAGAAATCCTATATGCAGCTGCAGATAAGCAAAGTTATAGATACTACAGTGATGCAAAGAGTTTCTATTGGCTGTTGCATCAGCCAGATATCCTGTGTGCAGTTGCAGGTAATAAAAATGACTGACACTACAATGTGCTTAAAAGCAATTTGTAATGTCTGGTGGATCAGCCAGATAATCTGTATGCAGCTGCAGGTAAGCAAAATTACTGGCACTACATTGTACCTAAAAGCAATTTCTAATGGCTATTGCAACAGCCAGATATTCTGTGTGCAGCTGCAAGTAGGCAAGGTTATGGATGCTACAATGTACCTAAAAGCAATTTGTAATGGCCATTGCATCTGCCAGATAATATGCATGCAGACAAAGTTATGGCTACTACAGTGTACCTAAAAGCAATTTATAATGAACAAAGAGAGGAAAATGAAACTGGAGCTTTCCTTTTAAAGGAACCGGCTGGCTACTTTATGCTGCCCGAATGATTGGCAGCATGAAATAGATGTAGGTTTGCCTGGTTCCAACTATATGGGTTGTATTTCAGGGTAAAACAGGCGGCATAGGGAGAAGCCACACGTTGCACTCCCCTCTCCTGGCTGAACCCTTGGCAAAATGGGCAGCTGTCACCCTTGTTTGCCTATAGATAGCTGTCTGTGTAGCTGAGGGGCAGAAGGCAACCAATGGACTCCTCTCTCCCGGCCATGGTGGCTTCTCATTGCACCCGATCCAACTTCACTGGGTGGCTTTCCCTAAAATGCAACCCACATGGTTGGAACTGGGTAACCTGCAGCTATTTCATTCCGACAGGTTCCCGCCAATCCATGTACGATCCTCGGTTCTGTAGCTTCTGCTTCCTCTCCCCCTTATACTGTGGTTTCCATTATTCTCCCACCCGTCCTTGTCATGTCCCCCATCACGTGGCCATGTCGCGGCCGGAGATATCTAGCACCGGCTCTTATGGACCCAATGCTTTGATGCTGCATTTGTAATTTTGCACTTTAACCCTTCTGGCATCTTCTTGTTTTTGTCCTCCTCATGATGTAGGGATATTTTCCGAAAAGCAAATGGGAGATGGACACCTCTGAAGCTAAACTTGGTGAGTGCAAAGCCGCCCTTTCCAGATGTGCCTTGAGGGCTCGGTGCCATGGCTGCCGACAAATGTTTTACATCTGCATATTTTACTGCAGCCTGAGGGTTATGTACATGTGGGAAATCCCAGGCTTCCCCAAATTCTTGTTTAGCTGAATGTGAGGTGACCCTGCGGGCTGCAGCAGGACCGGCCAACGGCTTCATGTATGGTGGCTTCTCTGATATTGGGGAAGATCGGGCGGTGGGATTCAGAGCGCCCAGTTCTTTTGTTTTCAAGGAGGCAAATCACCGCCAGTCGAGTCCGACTTCAGACTCCTCCTTAAGCAGAACTGTTAAAGTAGTCACTATGCTTACTACCCTAAAGGGTCACTTCTTTGGGTATCGGCTAGCTGATGTCTGTGGGAGAGCAGATTAACCCACACAGGGAATCAAAATCGCCCCCTGGAACAGGTTTCTTTTATACGGAGGGTGTTTCACGAAATTACAGGATTAATACCTAAATTACCTTAACCTATAAAAGTTACAAAACTTATCTTGTAATATGAATACAGGCGGGGCTAATAAGTAATATGTTCATATCAATTTATTCTACTTTCGAGAGAAAATTCAAGGAGTAAGGTTCTGTTAACACGACATATTTGTGGGGCGTAATTGCACTGCAATGCCCACGAGGTACGCCCCGCAAATACGATGAAATCATAGCACTCATTGATCCCTGGCGCATACATTGAACCCGGAAAAAGAAGTGACCTGTCGCTGCTTTCGGGCGATTATGCGCAGGGGGAAAACTAAGGTTATTGGAGGCAGGGTCAGGGTGGTGGTCAAAGTATGCGCTGGCCAGTGTGTACTTTCAGCAGCAGCCGTATTGTGGCGCGCACAGACCATTAGGGTATGTTCACACAGCATGTTCAGTCCGTGTTTACATACGTTTTTAGGTGCGTATATGGATCCATGTTTCGGACACTAAACGGACCCAAACATACATCTAGCAATTAGCAGTGTGATATTGCATTGTAAAACACACATCGGCGTTCAGACGAGTTATCGCCGATGCAAGTCTTTCGGATCCGTTCAAAGAATTGACATGTCCATTCTTGATTCAAAAGACGCAGCAGGAGCTCTTTATAACCATAGGGTGCGATCCTGCTGCAGCTAAAACGCATCCAAACGCACAGCTGCGTGTTGTATGCGTTTTGGGTCTGACTAATGCAGCGTTTTTGGATTCCATTTTCAGATCCAACATGCTGTGTGAACATATCCTTATTCGTATTACGTATTCATAGAGTACCAACATTTTGTTACCAAGTTTCTGCTATGAAGGTTAAACTACACATCTTTAAAGAAAAGTCTGTGCGGATGTTTGGCATTGTTATCCATTGTTCTAAGAAAAACTTCTGACCAGAAGCTGCAATTACAGAGAACAAGAACATATTTCAGCTTTAAAACCAGGGCTGTGGAGTCGGCAAGCCAAAGCCCCGACTCCTCAATTTCCCAAACCTCCGACTCCTGACTCCCTCATATTCGGCGCATGTTTCAGTGATAACTTTACTGTAGGAAAATGGTTACATCTGGCCTTTTATCACTTTGATACAATAATCAAGCTATTTAGGTAGAACATGCACTGACAAGCTAAAGGGTAACAATGTTTTGATCTTTTGAATGTGTAGATGAGACCTGGGATCAGATTTTGGTCAAGATATGATTGAATCTGATCCAGAGCTCAGAGGGATTCAGGCAGTGCTGAAAACCAAAGGAGGATTTCCCAAATACTAACAAAATAATAAAAATTAACATTTTGATTTTTAGGAGCAAAATGGTAACAATACATTTACATGACAAGCTTCTGCAGAACTACGCAGATGCTACATACGTGCCAGTCACATTTATGTATAAGATCGGTAAGATGACTGTATATAAAATTGCTCTTTGCAGCAAACTAACTGGACCACCTTATTATATATTTTGGGAGTCAGTCCATTATATTATGACTCCGACTCCTGCAAAATAGGCACCGACTCCACAGCCCTGTTTAAAACATATCTTAAACAGTTATTAGAAATTGAGAGCATTCAAGATGAAGTCACATTAGAATTCGTGTCTGTGTGCCGTCACAAGGACACATGCACGCTGGGTTGAGGTTGGGACACATGGCTGTCAGCCGATAACCATTTGGCCAACCACTGTGCAACGTATGTGGCCGACTTATTGGCTTGAGGCCTGAACGGTGACTCGGGGGCTGCAGGAATTGGTTTTAGCCATTCCCATTGTACAATTATTTTGTTTTACATTGCTAAAATAATTTTCCTTGCAGGCGGCAGTTCTCTTGCAGACCGCAGCTGGTTTTATCTGAAAATGTTCTTGCATCGCGTTCATTCATTTTACCTTCCTCTTTACACAAGTCTTGGTACAAAGACGTCTCCCCACAGCCCCCGTGCCTTCCAGAGGGTGGTTTGCTTCCAATAATGAACTGTTTGTGAGATTTAGTGATATCGGTCGGATATTTACTCCCATTTAGTCCCGGGGAAGGAGCAGCGTTAGCCCTGGGGTGTATTAGCTCTGTGTATTGCTGCTGAACAGGCTTGTATTGACGTGGGGGCTTGGAAGAACCACCTTGTGCGGCATCCAAATTAAACCAGAAGGGGGCGTATATGCTTATACATGAAGAGTCATTCAATACAGTCAATGGGTCAATACAGACTTTTTTCTTTATTGTAAGTTGTACGTGAGTTTTTATAACGTCTGTTTTACCGTGTATCATATGCAGATAGGCAGTATATCTGTATTGGACAAACAAGATGTAATACACTCCCCTTCATTATTATTCACATAATATTCTAATTATTAGTCGGAATACGCCCGTATCTATATCCTTGAGTTTTGATTAGTACGCATGTTAGAAATGTTCTGTGACTTTTTCCCTGTATTTCTGCCTACGCTTGCTGTTCTCCTTCTATCATGTGCTCAGCCTTGCAGTAGCGGTCATCCTACAACATATCAGCATGTTTACATAGTGCACAGTGAGACTGTCTGGGGATGCAAGGACAGGAAAGCAAAGCAAGGGAGGCTTGTGAATGCAGAAAATACGGGTTTGAGTTTTAGCAGCTAAACAAGATGGAGCATTGATCGTCGTCCATTTTGCATGCGAATTTAAAATTGCAAACTTTGATCACCCGTTTAATCTATAAGGGACTATTATAAGAATGAAATAATATTCATAACAATATCTAACTTCAGCAGAGTTAAAGGGGCTCTCGCCACATTGATTAGCTTTAAAGTAAAGACACTTCCTACATACATTGCTGTTCTGAATGTGGTTTGTTTAAGAGCTAGAGCAGGTATTATTCCCTGCTTGTTTATACAGGCTTCTCCTAGGTTACCGACCACTTCTCTGCTCTCATTGCTCCAGCTGTCATGTCCGACCATGCTGATGTCACTCCCTGCTGCATCTTTACAGCTTTGGAGCCTTTTGCCCTGCTGTTGACACCTTTCTCTTAGTAATGTCCCTCTAAGAGACTCGACTAAGAGTAGCAGAGCTGAATTGTTAAATCAAAAAAGAAAAGACAAAGGATACAGCATGGACTTAGGTGATTAAAATCACTTTTTTTTGCATTTTTTGGTTGTGCTGCTTTTTTTTTTTTTTTTGGGGAGCTGAATTGTTAGTCAATACTTTAGAACCGCCCTAGCCTGAACAGGAAGTAGGAGCCGAAAGCTGTAGAGCCGCCCACAGCCCAAACAGGAAGTGGGAGCCTGAAGCTATAGAACCGCCCATAGCCTGACAATGAAGTGGGAGCCTGAAGCTATAGAACCGCCCACAGCCTGACCAGGAAGTGGTAGCCTAAAGCTGTAGAGCCGGCCACAGACTAATTAGCCTGTCTCTGTAGAAATGCTCACTGTTGGAACAGGAAGTGGGAGCCTGCAGCTGTAGAACCGCCCACAGCCTGACAATGAAGTGGGAGCCTGAAGCTATAGAACCGCCCACAGCCTGACCAGGAAGTGGTAGCCTAAAGCTGTAGAGCCGGCCACAGCCTAAATAGCCTGTCACTGTAGAAATGCTCACTGTTGGAACAGGAAGTGGGAGCCTGCAGCTGTAGAACCGCCCACAGCCTGAACCGTAAGGGGGAGCCTGAAGCTTGTAGAACCACCCACAGCCTGACCAGGCAGTGGGAGCCTAAAGCTGTAGAACCGCCCACAGCCTGACCAGGAAGTGGGAGCCTAAAGCTGTAGAACCACCCACAGCCCGCACCGTCAGGGGGATCCTGAAGCTTGTAGAACCACCCACAGCCTGAACCGTAAGGGGGAGCCTGAAGCTTGTAGAACCACCCACAGCCTGAACAGGAAGTGGGAGCCTAAAGCTGTAGAACCACCCACAGCCTGAACAGGAAGTGAGAGCCTAAAGCTGTAGAACCACCCACAGCCTGAACAGGAAGTGGGAGCCTGACACCGGGTTTTAAGAGCAGCCTCTGTGTAACAGCATGGTGAGAATACCCCATTCAACCTTCTGGCTGCTGAACACTACTTACTGTGGTTATAAAATAAAAGCTAGAACTGATATAGATCAAATGATGCAAATTTAGGCCACGACAATAACTTCAAGTTGGGGATCTGGATGAAGAATTGTTCTCGCTGACTCTGTGTCTTTGTACTTACAAAATCCTCCTAATAGGAACCAAATCTATAAAATCCTGTTAAGGAGAATAAAGTGTATATATTCATACTAATAGAGTGAATGCAATCCTGTTGTAGAATTGGGTGTTATAAATCCTGTTAATACAAAGCTGCATGGTTATATTCTGTTAATATAGAACTGGGTGTACAAAATCTTGTTACAAAGTAAAATCCTGCCAAAAAAAGTATGTAAAATGTTATATTGTGACCTAAAATAATACGAGATGTCTAAAATTCTGTTAATGCATTTTTATGTAAATCCTGTTACAGAACTGGGTGTAAAAATTACATTTCTATACAATTGGGTGCAAAAGATTATAATGAACCAGGTGTATAAAATGATGATGGGTGTATAGAATTTTACTTTGTATTATAACAATAGAACGGCTTGTATGAGTGTCTTAATTGTGGAGTCCTTAAAGGGGGTTGTCTCATCTCAAAGTTTCATAGGATGCATGAATGAAATAATGCTGCTTTGCTCTGTCACTTCCTGGTCAAGCTGTCTGTAATTAGCATATGAGCTCCGTGTATTCAGACTTCTGCTAATTAGATAAATGTCCTGCAGTCAGGACCAGGGAAGCTTCTGAGTTAAAGTAAGCAGCATTAATTACTGTCTTTTGTCTGAAAGATCAGATAACAAACAAGCTCTCACTGTCCAGAGTTCTCTGGTGCCACGACCGGTGTGGTGACATCACTCCCTGTTATCAGATAGAACAAACAGCAGTGGGGGGGGGTGGGACAAGGAGTGCACAGGTCAGTCACTTGGGGAACCAGAGAGAGCATAGAAGGTGATAAAATCACTTGTAGCTCCTTAACAAAAAAAATGAACAACGCAATATATTTGGAAAACATCTTCATTTAGTGTCCCCTACATGTTGTAATCAAATCTTTGTAGTGAGACAACCCCTTTAATGGTGGAAGGCGTAAAAAATATGTGAAATATTAATACAGAACCAGGTGTATCAAATTATGAAATAACTGGGTGTATAAAAGGGGTTGTCCAGGGAGAAGGGCGTCCTGTAAATCTCCCCGACATAGTTCGGCACTTTTGTCATATACATTGGTTAAGTTTTTTTGTATATTTTCCTGTTGGTTATACATCAACTCAGTAGTCCGGTCTCCACACACAGGAAAACAGCTCTGTGTCCAGCCCAGGAGATCAGGCGGTCAAAGGGGTGTGACTTATTTAGGGCAGCCTCTTGAAACCACGCCTCTGAGCCTGATCTCCATGGCTTTCAACATTAAGGAAAGTGAGACTTGGGTTGGGTGGGTTGAAGATAAATGCAGCAAAGCATCCTGGGACTTCTAGTTCAACAGGGCAAAGAAATACGGCTTACAAATAGGAAATGCTGCTGAAAAGGGCAGAGCCGTCTTAACCCCTGGGCAGAGCACTGCAGTGGGCCCTGTCCAAATACAGGGCATCACACTAGGTCATGCCTCTAGCCATCCCCAAGCACACCCATATGATCACGCCACTTATGTCCGGCAGCCTACAAGACCGATTGGCAGAGCAGGGATCCTTTGGCTCCCTTCTCCACCTTGGTTTTTATTTGCACTTCCTAAAAACACACAAAAAGTAAAATAAGCAAAGCCAACCAAGGGATCCAGGGTATGTTTCTTGTATTCCTGGGACAAGCATACCCCACCTGGGGCCCCTATACTTGTGGGGCCCCTGGGCAACTTCCTTTTGTGCCCAATGGAAAAGATTGCCCTGGAAAAGGGAGGCGACCTACAGCACAGGGAAAATACAAATTACACAGAAAACATCACAGGGAGATAAATGAAGATTCAGGCAAGCCATAGGAGATTTTTTGTTTCTTTTTTCTTTTTTTTTTTCTTACCCCATTTTTTTTTTGTTTCGCCAGACAGCACCTTATAAGACAGAACTGGATTTATATAATTGTATTATTGTAGATCTGAGTGCATGCGAAGTATCATAATGTGTAACTGAGTGTATAAAATATTACAGTACATCATAATTACTCCCTGCAGCGGGTGTATGTTAATACTCCGTGTACGATAACGGATAGGGCAGGGGGCGGCAGCGTTGTACTTTTATATACGCCATACTGCAATCATACATGAACTGTGATATCGCCTGTGACATGTGGCCATAGGAGCTTACAGTCTGCGGAGGAGAGACGCAGCTCGTCGCATGGAGATTTTTGGTGTTTCGCTTCACATTTTGCTAAATATTGAGGTGATTTTATGCTGTAATGAGGGGTCGGGGATTTGAACAGTTGAATTTTCGTGAATGCTATGGTTTGGGGGAGGTGCAGGGCTCTGCAAACATAGATGTGGGTTAGAACTGAATTATGAGGACTTCTGCAGGAGGTTCAGCCGCTGCTATCTTACTGCTTAGTGGCCGTATCTGCAGGAAGACCTCATTGTCCTTAGTCTGACACATTAGCAGATGGTGTAAGTGGTCGCCCGTCCTTCCTGTTATGTAATGGAGGCATTTACCAAAGGAGAGATCAGCAGCCGCCCACCATCTAGTAATGAGCGGCGCCATCTTATGATGCACATTGGGCAGCAGTGGAATCAGTGGGGCAGATTTACTATGGCCATTGGGCTAAGTTAATAGCATACGTGGTTGACACCACTTTTGTAAATCACAAGGCATTATGGGAAAGGAGCTGAGAAGCTCAAGCGCCTTCTGTTGGATGTAACAAATCCTCAATTTGCTTTTGACCAACTGGGTCTTTGGAAAGCAAAAGGGATATTTAGCCAGGCCAGCATCGCCCATCTGTAGACGGCTGTTTCGGGGTGTTTGCCCATTGTCAGTACAGAGCAGAGCGATGCTGGCTTGGCTGAGTGGGAGGCAATGAGTGGCTCAGAAAGGTTCCCATAATGCTTTGTGATATGCAGGTGCTTCGTGGACCACTTTTGTAATGCACTTTAGACATTTCTGTGCCGCATTGGACCAAAAAGTTGTGACTTTCGTGAAGGGGGCATCACTTTATGGAAAGTCGACGTGGCTTTGGGGGGGGGCGAGGCTGTGCACCGCAAAAATGCACTGTACCTCAGGCCTAGTTCACAGCACAAACTAATCCAGCTTGTGAAAGAAGGAAAGTTAGACTAGAAAGTCTAGAAGTCTGGCAGGTTAAGTACACATTGATGAATCTGCGACAAGTCTGTTTACATTATCTGGAGTATCGGGCTGGGTTCGCACGTTGCTTTTTTTTTGGCTGCATCAAAAACGAAACGGAAGCAATAAAAAAAGGGTTCAAAACGGGTTAAAGTTGGGTTACGTAGAAAAAAAACAAAAACCATAGGTTAAATACAAGGCTGCGGAGTCAGAAAGCTAAAGTTCTGACGCCTCAATTTCCCTAACTCCGACTCCCTCATACATGACACATGTGTAAGTGATAACTTTACTGTAGTAAGATGGTAACATCCGGCTGTTTATCACCTTATGATACCGTAATCAAGCTATTTAGGTAGAACATAAAATATATTTAATGGATGCAACTTTAGAACGTTATTATAATAGATTGTAATAAAATTGCTGCAGTAAGTGGGGGGGGGGGGGGGGGGGGGGGAGAGAGAGATTTCAACAAAAACCATCCTGAATAGCACTTGTGGAGTCTATGAATTTCTTCTGAGGAATGGAATCCCCTCCATCAGATCCTTCATAGACGACCTCAAATAGGATCTCACTGTTTCCAGGCTAGAGAACTGCCTCTCTACACTAACTTAAGGTAACATCTCTAACAATCTCAGGGTATAAAGGACTTGTGTCAGGCACAGTCAGGTCTGATGAACGGTTGATCTTCTACTTCTTTGAAAGCAAGTGAAAAATGTTGTTGAAATCTGGTCAAATCTGTTTGCTATGGGAACGGGATCTTTTCTCCTGCGGTAACGCTTTGCCTGCTCCATGTCATCCAAATACTCTTCAACTGTAAAGACTCCTCATCTGATGAGGCTGAAGATATGGGAGCAGTAGCACTGGATACACCCAATTCCTCCTGCTCTTGGCGCCGCATTGAACTAACTGGACAATTTATTATATATTTTTGGAATCGGAGTTGGTCCATTTTATAACGGCTCTGACTCCACAGCCCTGGTTAAATGGGGGTCAAGTAAAATAAACATGCGCTCAAAACATAGGTTAAAGGGGTTGTCTCACGACATCAATTTATCTTCACTCCTGTGTCCTAGGTTTCATTGTTGAATTCAGGGGTGTGTTTACTGGCCTCCAGTGATGAGGTGCTTGAACACCAGGTCTGTAGCTATAGTGACCAGTGCTGGCAGCCTATCAGGAGACATCACACAGGTCTGTAGCTATAGCGACCTGAGGAGCTGATGCAGCCCATATCTAGGAATAGGTAGGACACTGTTAATGGACACATACTGCAAAGTGACTTGATTTTGCAAGATCTTTAACATAAAAAGCAGCAGGGATCCCTGTAGTGAGACAACCCCTTTAAGTAAAAAAAAAAAAAAAGCATACAACTTTCTTTGTTTTGCATTTTTTGGTGCAGTTTAAAAAAACAAACAAACAAAAAAAAACAGCGATGTGTCAACGCAGCCTTAACACCCAGTATTAAGCATAGTATACCTGCGGTATGTAGTAATAAATCTGCCCTGGTATCTTTAGCAGCAGCCGCATGAACATTTGACTTTCTCCAGTTTTGTTCTATCCTAGTTTAGTTCACATGAGCAGCGCTTAGAGCCGGCCTGCACGACTTCTCAAGATGTGAGCACTAAAATTACCTCGGAGGGCCCCCCCATCCTCCTCACCTACCACCCAAAAAAACAGATGGTATCGCCCATTTTAGAGGTGGGACTAGCACAAGTGTACCCCCCACCCCCCCCACCCTCTTCCATTTGGCTCGGATGTTGTGCAGGTCTGGCTTAGAACAAAAAGAGGGCAGATGTTTCTAAGTGGACAGTGTGAACGAGCGCCATGTTTTTCTCTTCTTGTAATGATATAACTTGGAAATTCATCTAGTAGTTCTATAATATCTAATGGCACACACGGGTGGGGGAGTACTGGCCTCCTGGCCGGGCTGTGCTCTGTATGCACGGACGCCAGTGTACGGTGAATAATCCTGCCCGTTTTGTCTTCTCAGATAAACTAGACGGTTTGAAGACGAGAAAGCGCAACTGGGCGTCGATGACCGGCTGCATGGAAGACTACTTGCAACTTCCGGACGATTACAACTCCCGGGAGTCAGCGCCTGGGAAGAAAAGGGTAAAGCATAGTCCAGGGGACGCAGGAATAGGCTTTGGTTTATAGCTGTCACTTGTGCACAACCGGACCCATAACGCGTGTTTTTTTTGTTTTTTTGTGTTCCCTCCGCCAGGTGAGATGGGCGGATCTGGAGGAGAAGAAGGATGCGGACAGGAAGCGGGCCATTGGGTTTATTGTCGGCCAGACGGACTGGGAGAAGATCACAGATAAGAGCGGGCACCTGGCCGAGCGAGCACTGAATCGCACCAAGTATATATAAGCGACTCCCTGACCGGTGAGTGGGGGCCACAAGCCCATTTTCTGCAGTTGGTTCTGACTGTCCAGCCGGGGTCCTGGGTCTTGGGACGCAGCAGCCGCTCCGTGTATTTGGCTGTTCTATATCCACATCGCAGACGCTGGGTTTACAGAACAGATTTATTTCTTTCTAGGTAATAATAGGACCAGCACCTGTTACTGTCCTGACGTGCGGGTGCTCGTGGTGCCCGTGGTCCCCCCCCCCCCCCCCACCATGTAGTAGCTGCATGCCGCAGTCGTGATCTGTGCACGTAGTCAAGTTTTTATATTTTGTGTTTTACTTTTTTCCTCTGCTCTCAGTGTAAAATAAATGAAATTTGGACTGAGACCTCTTTTTGTCTGCGCCTCTTTTGTCCGAACATTTTCATAAAAAAATTTCTACACCTGAAATCTTGAAGGACATTTTTTGGTGGTTTAGCTGTGCGCCGGAATGGGCAGAGATTTCCAAGACGGAGGAGAGAGATCAAGACCATGAGACTTGGAGGGCGAACGTGTGAGGCAGGGACGGTCTGTACAGGTCATGTTGCAGTTTAATAAAACTATTTTCTCTCTTGCTAGTGTTTTTGGTTTTTTGTTTTTCTCGTTTTACTTTCTAAATTTCATATAGCAAAGTATTCGTGCCAGTATAGACATCTAACCTTTTTTATTGGGTTCATTTACCTGTTGCACATGTGGTGTTCCCACCGTGCACTGTGATGGTATATAGATAACCTATGCCATTGAAGTGTGATAGGTGCGAGTCCCAACCCCACCCCTGAGCTGCGCATTGATCTTGGGAACCAAACCCCAGGAAGTCTTAGATTAGAATGGAGATCCAGTCAGACTTATGCCGGTCTCTCTATTCTGTTCTATGGGAGTTCCCAGTACAGGGGAGCGCTGTGTTCTCTCCATTCTGGTCTACGGGAGTTCCCAGTACAGGGGAGCGCTGTGTTCTCCATTCTGTTCTATGGGAGTTCCCAGTACAGGGGAGCGCTGTGTTCTCCATTCTCCTCTATGGGAGTTCCCAGTATAAAGGAGTGATGTGTTCTCCATTCTGTTCTATGGGAGTTCTAAGAAAAAACTATCATTCTGCTTCCTTTTTCTGGGAATACCCATAGACCAGAATGGAGAGAACACAGCGCTCCCCTGTACTGGGAATCCATAGACGAAGGGGACCGTGCTCCCCTTATGAACCCCATAGACAGAATGAGAGAACACAACTGCTCCCTTACTGGGAACACCCATAGAACAGAATGGAGAACACAGCGCTCCCCTGTACTGGGAACTCCCATAGAACAGATGGAGAGAACACATCCACCATGTCGGGATCTACTGGGGGCTCCTGTACTGGGAACATCCCATAGAACAGAATGGAGAGAACACATCCCCGGCCCACGGAAAAGTGACCACCCTCCGTACTGGGAACTCCCATAGAACAGAATGAAGAGAACACAGCGCTCCCCTGTAGTGGGAACTCCCATAGAACAGAATGGAGAGAACACAGCGCTCCCCTGTACTGGAAAACTCTTACGGGACAGAATAGATTGTTGTGTGCGAACTTGACCAGACAACACTTTCAGGGACCCGTTCCGGAGTTAAAGTTGTTGTCTCACTACATTGAGTCCTCTCACCTCAGTCCTGTTTTCTTGGTTTCACTTTGAATTCAGGGGCACGTGTAATGGCTTGTACTAGGCTGCAGTAGAAACCTGGTCTGTAGCTATAGCAACCAGTGCTGGCGGCCTATCAGGAGAGATCACACAGGTCTGTAGCTATAGCGACCAGTGCTGGCAGCCTATCAGGAGAGATCACACATCGAGTCGGGGTAGCCCTATAGTCAACCAGTAAGGCTGGCTAAGCCTATCAGGAGAGATTGAACAGGTCTGTAGCTATAGCGACCTGAGGAGCTGATGCAGCTCATACAAGAGGGGAGATCTAGGAATAGGGCACTGCTAATAGACACATATTGCAAAGTGACTTGATTTTACAAGATCTTTAACATAAAAAACAAACCTTGTAGTGAGACGACCCCTTTAAATGCGGGGCCCAGATGTGAGACCTGCACCAATTTACATTTTGATGGCATATCCTGTCTATATGCATCAGTGCATGGTGGAAACACCCCTTTAAGGTAAAGAAGGCTAGAACTGAAGATCGACGTTGGCATTGAGTGTGGTCACTACTGCCGGAATACGGTCTGTGTGTATTTGTCATTGAAGGGAACTAAGCCAGTCTCCTTTCTTCCTTCTCATTCAGATACTTTTTTTTTTTTTCCTTTCATTTTTCACTTAATAAATATTCATTAAAACAACAAACTTCTTGAGTCAGTTTTTTCTTATTAATAAAACCGCATAAACAAAATATCAGAACGAAGCCAAACCCAATGGCACGATCCGACCCGAAACCTTCCAGAGCAGGACCCAACCTCTCGCCATTACTGAGACGTATTAGGGGGCTCTATTAGTTCTTGGAGTTATAATATTCACAATCCTAAATTATTGCCACTACATGAGGATATGAAGCGTCTCCGTTCTAATGTGTTCATTCTGTATTTGGCTTTTGGAATCCTGAGAATTTATTTCGGAGGTGCCCACTCTAATCGCCACCCTCGGGACACTATGCACCGTGCCCCAGCAGTGAGTCTGCGGTGTAATAGGACATATGGTAGCTGTGTATCGCCTCTGTGGACATAGATTTGGTTTGCTTCTATACTTTGCTGTGAGAGTCCGGTACAATAAATATCCAATATTTTCTTACATTGAGGTCTTGAGTCATTTTTTGTTATACTTGTCGGATCTTGGCTGTCGACCGGGGACCGTGTCTTCGATTGTGGTTGGCTTTGGAGCGACTTGAGCTTCCTTGGTCATCCTTCACCCCTCGGCGCTTCCAGATGAGCACAACTCTGAGAGCTGTATTACGAACCATTATGGTGGGACCGATTCATGTTCATCGCTGGAGAGCACGGACCACACTAGAGCTTTGGAAAGTCAAAACGTCGCTGGAGTAGCTGCAGATTTTGTTTCCTTGGAACATCTGGATTGTATCCTCAGGTCTCTAGTTCTGTGAGGCAGCTGGACACCACCCATCGCCAGCTAATAAATGTTATTTAAAAAAAAAAAACCTTGTTGGTGGTTAATTTCCTATAAAATACAGTGAAGCCTCTTGATGCACCAGGAACGTGAATGATCACCATTTGATGGAACGGCCAGAGTCGGAGCTGCAGGAACGTGAATGATCACCATCTGGCTGGACACCAGGAACCGGAGCTGAAGGAACGTGAATGATCACCATCTGGCTGGACACCAGGAACCGGAGCTGGCTGGACACCAGGAACCGGAGCTGAAGGAACGTGAATGATCACCATCTGGCTGGACACCAGGAACCGGAGGTGAAGGAACGTGGCTGGACACCAGGAACCGGAGCTGCAGGAACGTGGCTGGACACCAGGAACCGGAGCTGCAGGAACGTGAATGATCACCATCTGGCTGGACAGCAGGAACCGGTGTGGCAGGTACGTTGATGATCACTTTTTGGCAGGACAACAGCAACGGGTGTGGCAAGAACGCGAACTATCGCAGTTTTTGGCTGAAGGTCAGAAGCCGGTCAACAGGAACATGTGACAGAATTCTATGATATATTTTACATCTTGCTTAATACCTCAAGAACGAGACTTATTTGATGGAGAAGATCCTTTTGACTTTTCCTTTGGCACAGACCGTCCTCATCTCTGGTGCCTTCATCCAGAGTATGAAGGCACCAGGGATCTTATCATAAGGGGTTTTATTTCATATGGTTTCCATATTCTTTGGTCTTCCTACTATCATCTCTAGTAGCCAACAAGGGGAGAAAACATACTGGGCTAGGTCAGCATGTAATACCATGAGTAGATTTAAGACCTGCTGTGAGGTCGAAGGGACAAATCATTTCACAATCTTGTGATCTTAATGTTTACAACACTTTGCATCACTTCTATGTACAGAGTGCTCCCTTCTCTGCAGTCTAGTCTCTGATCTGCTTCTGATCAAACGTAACTTTCAAATATTTAGATTTCACATGGCTTTTTCTTCTATACTAATAGTCTCATAACACCTCTGCGCGTGGTCACAGGAAGAGGGCGACCGCTTTTACAGCCCTTCATCTTGTGCTCTTTTAATAGAAGGCTGTAATGTTGTGATGGGTTATATCAACTGGATTTCAATAGAAGATAACTTTCACATTTGTAGTTTGATGTAACACTTAGTTTGTTGCACTTTAAGGGGATGCTGCTTTATAACTCAAAATCGGAATAATTTGGGTCATAATTGGGTTGGCAAAGGTGAACTTGAGGGGCTGAGGTTTAGCAATCTCCCTGGTCTAAACTGAAAACACTTGCAACTAAGTCCCCACTTTTTGGTGCTTCCAATCTGCAGCCCTCATCTCGTCTAGGTGATAGCTGAGGAATAATGGGGTAGAGCCCAGTTGCAGTCAAATGGATGTAGAGTCTAATACTGTGGGTGGGGGAGATTAAGGCTGAAGGACATTGGGTTACTCTAAAAATAATCAAAAATACAAAGCTGAGCATTGATATAGGGCAGCAGGTACTATTGTAGTCCATAAAGCGTAACATTAAAGTCCGTCCGGTCATCTTGGAAGCCACTCGTGTAACATTGCAGATATTTTTCATCGTTTGCTTCGTATAATAAGCTTCTTTAGACTATGGATGGAAGGAAGTGGATCCATATAATTCAATTCCTGAGGTAGAACAAAAAATTTTCAAGAACATTGATGGAACCTGGATCCTTGCGTGATAAACCACACGGTCAGGTATATAATAATACAACTTCCTGAATAAACCATTGGGAGGTCTCTTTTTGGTAAAGTGAACCATAATGGTAAGAAGATTGAATAATGCATAAAGAGTGTTTGTTAGCTGTTATACTGTCGCCTACTTCGAAATCACCTCTAGGAGCAAGAAGGAGTGAGCAGAAATAGAAGTCAGCTTAAGGGTGAGTTATGTGGTCTTATTTTTTTGGGGGGTTTATAAAGCCTCCACACGCTTCCATAAGGGAATTCCATACAAGTGGTCGGTAAGTTGTATTATGGGATAAACAATTTTTGAGATATTTTAAATAACTTTCACCTCTTTGAACCTCCTTCACCTTCCTCGGCGTCTGTCATTGTATTATAGCTTGAAGCCTGCTGGGGTCCATCTGTAACCCATATGGAGAAACTATATACCACCGCGAATAGAACATCAATTTTAGATGAACACTTTCACAGTTTAAGGTATAGAGTTTGACATTTCAAAACCATACAAACTTGCTTCTGGTATTTAATGTTGCTATTATCGGTGCCAAAGCCATGGGATGACCTAAAGTACTGAAGACTAAGAGGAAATTAAGAATAAACCATTCAACTTGACCAGAGGCTGGAGGTGACCCAGTGAGAGGAATAATCAATTGGAGGCCCATTTTTTTGGACCATGTGTAGAAGTAAAGAGTAGCCCACTTGACTTGCACTTTACAGACAAATTATTGGTGCTAAACTCAACCAAGGGTGAAGACGACCCATCAACATTCATTATTTCGACTAAAGAAAGGAATGAAAGTGAAGACCATTTTGACCATATTCAGAAGTCAAAAGGTGACCTCTTGACTTCTAAATTTGTAGCAGAGGCATTGGTGTCAAGCCACGAGGTGCCCAAAACTACTGGAAACTAAAATGAGATTAAGTGGAAACACATGTTCTCATGACTATCAGAATCAACTGTTCAAGTAGACCCGAGTGGAAGGTGCCTGGTGAACATTAGTCGTTTCAAGGAGAGAAATGAAGACCATGATCAACGTCGAGACAGAAGTAAATGGTTGACCTCTTGTCTTCTAATCTATTAAAGAAGTATTGGTGTCAAGCCATGAGGTGGCCAACACTACTGGAAACTGAGACGAGATGAAGAATCCACCGATCAGCTAGACCAGATGGTGGAGACGACCCGTCAACGTTCGTCATTTCAATATGTGAAACAAAGAAGACAATTGGACCATATTTAGAAGGAGATGGTAGAACACTTCACGTTTATGGAAGAATTATTGGTGCTAAACTGGGACGTGCTCAAAACAACTGGAAACTGAGACAAGATGAAGTGGAAATCTGTGTTCTCATGGGGAACAGATTAAATTGTTCCAAATAGACCTGAGCGGGAAGGTCCAACATTCGTCATTTCAGTGAGAGGAACAAAGACCGTAATCAACATGAAGTATTTATTTGACCTAGTTTAAAAGTCAATTGTTAACTTCTTGGCTTTCCATTTATGGAAGAAGTATTGGTGACAAGCCATGAGGTCCCCAAAATTACTGGAAACCGAGATGAAATGAAGTGGAAACCTAAATTCTCATGACCATTGGAATCGCCTATTCCCGTAGACTCAGGCGTGAAGGTGACCCGATAACATTTGTCATTTCATTGAAAGGAAGACCGTGATCTACGTGAAGAGTTTAATTGGTTGACCAGTTGTCTACTTCTCGTCTGTGGAGTGCACCCTTCGCTGCAGTCTAGTCTCTGGAAGGAGAAGTGGTGCCAAGGTCAAGGGATGCCTAAAACTTCTGGAAACTGAGATGAGATGGAGACTCGACCATTCACCTAGATCCCGAACCTGGAGGCGACCAGACAACATTGATCATTACAACGAGAGAAACGAAGACCAGAACCTATGGGAAGATATATTTGACCAGATTTTGAAGTAAATGGTTGATATCTATGGAAGAATTGTAACAGTGCCAAGGCGTGGAGTGGCCAAAACTCCTGCAAAAGATTTACTGTAAATATTAGAAGCGACTGCTCCGTTCAACTCGACCCGAGCTCGCAGGTGAACAGTCAACATTCGTCATTTTAACTAGAGCGGCGGTCGTGATCACCAGGATTTGCAGAGGAAACTTGATGTTAATGACTTTCCGTGCTGGCCTATGGCCCATAATTGCTGCAGTAGTTATCTGCTAGATCTGGATCAGTCTGCTGGGCACATTCTAGTTATTTCTGCACCAGGTCCAAGAGCCAACAACGATGTATCGCCAACTGGAGAACAAACTCAACAACTTTGCTCCAGCTCAGTCACTGCACGAGCCCCAGACAAGTTGATTAGAAGGGAAAAGAATGTAATGTCGGGGATTGCTGTAGGGTTTTTTTTTTTGCAAGCAGAGACTGTTCCCTGGATTACTTCTACTTGCATAGATTCATGATCAGAACTGGGCTATCTGCTCTCTCTGCTCTGTTTCCTTAATTAAAATGAGTAACACAACGTTACTGTCCAGGTGTGCTCCAAAATCTCCAAGCTCCTCTTTTCAGAAAGACCTTCATGAAGACACCAGAAGAAGTGTTCCATAAACTAGGAGAGGCCACCACTTTTCTGCTGTCCAGTCTGCAACCAAGTACAGTCACAGGTAAGGTAACATAATCCTTGCCTGCTAGGGTTATACAGAAGTAAGACAGCAGAGGCTATAGCAGGAATAACCGATAACTGAACCGGTGATTGGGCTGCTACAGCTAACATTGGGGCTGAGTCTAAGGAATCCGCTGGTCTCCAGTTTGAACCTCCCAGTAAGCATGGACAATGCTGTGGTTTTACTCAGAAATATTTAGGCACATTAAGGAGGGTTACTTAGTGTGACTGCTCTTACAGTAGAGACCTCCACAGCGCGACCGCTCTTACGGTAGAGACCTCCACAGCGCGACCGCTCTTACGGTAGAGACCTCCACAGCGCGACCGCTCGCACGGTAGAGACCTCCACAGCGCGACCGCTTGCACGGTTAACACCCCACCGCGACCGTTTGGGACGGTAGACACCTCCACAGCGCGACCGCTTGCACGGTAGACACCTCCACAGCGCGACCGCTTGCACGGTAGACACCTCCACAGCGCGACCGCTAGCACGGTAGACACCTCCACAGCTGACCCTTTTACGGTAGAACCTCCACACGCGACCGCTTGCACGGTAGAGACCTCCACAGCCACCCTTGCACGAAACACCTCCACAGCGCGCCCCCCTTGCACGTAACACCTCCAAGCGCGACCGCTTCACTAACACCTCCACAGCGCGACCGTTGCAGGGGTTAACCCCCACAGCGCGGACGCTCGCACGGTAGAGACCTCCACAGCGCGACCGCTCTTACGGTAGAGACCTCCACAGCACGACCGCTCCGACAGTAGATACTTCCAGTGTAAGTGCTTAAAGGGGTTTTGCCAGGACGTGCCTTATCTGCTAAGAAGCAAATGTAAACAAAGCCACCCTGACTAAAAAGCGAAGCCCACAGAAGACACAGACCCCATGCAAAAGGATCTTTGGAAATGTTCACTCAAATAATCAAACTACAACTAGGGGTTTCTGTATAAAAAGACAACCCCTTTTTCTCCACACAGCTTAAAAGCTTCTTCATTTTCCCTGTCATCAGAAAAAGGGCGGGGATCTACTCAGAAAAATTACTCTACAACAGTAAAATCTTATACAAAAGACAATTTTTCTCCCCTTTTCCTTGAAACTTCTTCAGCTCCCCTCATCAGATCAAAGTGTGCTCTCCCCAACCCGCAGGCAGCTCTTTCACTCCTGCCTGGCCGTATCAAATAGAAGCTTTGAAGAAACCCAAAGGGGGCGTAAGGAAGGCTTAGCCCTCTCAGGGGGAAATTTTTTGTAATCACAATATTTTAAAAAGTGTTTAAATACCCATTTTTGGGGGAAGAAAATTAAGGGGAAAAAAAAAGGGGGAAAAAAAAAAAAAAAAAAAGAATTTAAAAAAAAGGGGAATTATGAAAGAAAGGAAGAAAAAAAGAAAAAGAAAATTTTTAAGGGGGGGGGGGAAAAAAAAAAAAACAAAGGCCCAAAAATGTGGGGAGGAAAAAAATAAAATCATCTTTGCAGCAAAAAAGGGGGGGGCCCTGGATGGAGGCTTGTTATACTGGAGAATCACAGATATTATTTTTCGGTTCACTTACTTTTTCTTCCTGCTGTGTAAAGTGTTCATTGAGCTCAAAAAAATGTGGCGGCAGCGTCTCGGGTTTTAAACATAAGATTTTAAAAGTAAAGGGCACCTAGGAGAAATAAGCACATTTTATTGATAATCAATGCAAATCCTTATCCAGCAAAGGAGTCAGTGGCCGAGGTCGTCCTCCGCTGCTGGAAAACGACAAACAAAAAAACCCAAAAAACTTCTTAGGAATAAGAGTTGTGACATAAACAGTCTCTTTTCCATAATGTCCCCGGTTGCTGCTGTGCGCCTACTCCAGTCTTCACAACATGCCGTAAAGTGAGATGGTCTTGATTGGCAGTACCAACATCAGTGTAAGGACGGGCTTGGGTACATCAGAGCCTGCGGCCGGAGCTTGGGGGGGGGGGGGGGGGTGGGGGGGGGGGCAGAGGGCAGAAGTGGCTCCAGATCTGTTCTATACAATACAGCGACCGTGCTCCATGAAGGGGTCAGGTGGCCCAATGGTTAAAAAAAAAAAAAAAAAAAATCTGCTATCTTGTGTTTCTGGCCAAATTTAATAGCATCTGTGAACTGGGCCCAAAAGTCAATGCTGTCCCGGCCCAGAAAGAAGCAAAAGAAGCATGGCCAAGGAAGAGGTCCGGACACTCAGGCGGCTGCGCGCTACATGCGCGGGGCTCCATAGTCATCCGGCATCCGCTCAATGTTGTATCTGCAAGAAGAGACACGAAAGGGTAAGAGACGGGGGCAGGAGCCGGGCTCCAAAAACTGCTGCACGAGGAGCGGCCGCTCTCACCTGTGCTGGGAAATGTACATGATGGGGACCCCAGGAATCTTCCGTAGCCGTCGCTTCAGGTCTCTGTCCACGGTGGCCACGATGTAACACTTGTGCTGTGAAGGGACGGAGGAGAGAGAGCATGAGCTGAGATAACCAAGCAGGGTCACAGGACAGGGGGCTGAGGCAGCGGAATATGACCCGAAAGACACCGAGGAAGCGGAGGGACGCGCAGCACGAGAGAAGAGTGATCGCTATGGTCCCCCCCTCCCTGAATTTTCCCCCTTTACGTGGCTCAGCTGATATGCAAAATATAATTTGCTGCTTGATAAGGAGCAGGAGTACACGATAGCCGATGATCTGGTGACCACTGGCACAGGAAACGGCCGTAGAGGGGTTGTCCATTCTTGAAGTAAAAATAGTGGGAGGAAGCAGTTAACAACAAAATCCCAAGTAGTGGGAAGGCGAACAGGGCCCCGAAAGTGTCGGCTCAAAAGGGAAAGATCACACTCGTCCAATATTCAGTCCGTTATATGGGAGTTCTAAGAACAGAACATTCTGCTACTCTCTACCGGGAACTCCCATAGAACAGAATGGAGAACACAGCGCTCCCCTGTACTGGGAACTCCCATAAAAAATGGAGAACACAGCGCTCCCCTGTACTGGGAACTTCCCATAGAGGAGAATGAGGGAACACATCCGCTCTCCCCTGTACTGAACCCATATAACATATGGAGAGAACACAGCGCTCCCCTGTTACGGGAACTCCCATAGAGGAGAATGGAGAGAACACAGCGCTCCCCTGTACTGGAACTCCCATAAGAGGAGAATGGAGAGAACACAGCGCTCCCCGTTAACTGGGAAATCCCATAGAGGAGAATAGAGAACACAATGCTCCCCTGTACTAAGAACTTACATAGAGGAGAATGGAGGACACAGCGCTCCCTGTACTGGGAACTCCCATAGAGGAGAATGGAGAACACAGCACTCCCCTGTACTGGGAACACCCATAGAGGAGAATTTGGGGGAGAGAACACAGCGCTCCCCTGTACTGGGACTGCCATAAGAATCAGAATGAGAACACAGCGCTGCCCTGTACTGGGAACCCCATAGAGGAGAATGGATAGAACACGCGTCCCCTGTACTGAGAACTCCATATAACAGCAATGGAGAGAACACACGCTCCCTGTACTGGGAACTCCCATAAAAAAGAATGGAAGAACACAGCGGCTTCCCCTGACTGGGAACTCCCATAGAACAGAATGGAGAACACAGCGCTCCCCTGTACTGGAGAACTCCAAGAACAGAATGGAGAACACAGCGCTCCCCTCGTACTGAGAACTCTCCATAGAACAGAATGGAGAGAACACAGCGCTCCCCTGTAACTGGGAACTCCCATAGAGCCAGAATGGAGAACACAGCGCTCCCCTGTAGCCTGGGAACTCCCATAGAAAAGAATGGAGAACAAAGCGCTCCCCTGTCTGAGAACTCCAATAATCAGAATAGAATGGAGAACACAGCGCTCCCCTGTACTGAGAACTCCCATAGAACAGAATGGAGAGACACAGCGCCTCCCCTTGTACTGGGAACATCCCATAGAGCAGAATGAGAACAAGCGCCCCTGTTACTGGGAACACCCATAGAATAGAATGGAGAACACAGCGCTCCCCTGTTCCTGTGAACTCCCATAGAGGAGAATGGAGAACACAGCGCTCCCCTGTACTGGAACTCCCATATCGAGAACAGAATGGAGAACACCAGCGCTCCCCCTGTAACTGTGGCACTCCCCATAAACAGAATGGAGAACACAGCGCTCCCCTGTACTGGAAACTCCCCTAGAACAGAATGGAGAACACAGCGCTCCCCTGTACTGGAACACCATAGAACAGAATGGGAAACAGTCAGCGCTCCCCTGTACTGGACTCCCCATAGAACAGAAGGAGAGAACACAGCGCTCCCCTGTACTGGAACTCCCATAAGGAGAATGGAGAGAACACAGCGGCTCCCTGTACTGGGAACTCCCTAGAGGAAAATGGAAGAACTCAGCGCTCCCCTGTACTGGAACTCCCATAGAGGAGAATGAGAGACACAGCGCCTCCCTGTATTTGGGAACTCCATAGAAGGAGCAATGAAGAGAACACAGCGCTCCCGGTACTGGAAAATCCTATAGAACAGAATGGAGAACACAGCGCACCCCCTGTACTAGGAACTCCCATAGAACAAAGAAAGGATAACACTGCGCTCCCCTGTACTGGGAACTCCCATTAAGAATAGAATGGTGAACACAGCGCTCCCTGTACTGAGGAACTCCCATAGAACAGAATGGAGAGAACACGCGCTCCCTGACTGGGAACTCCCCTAGAGCAGAATGGAGAACACAGCGCCTCCCCAGTATCTGGGAACTCCCATAGAATAGAATGGAGAACACAGCGCACACCCCTCTAGTCCCTCCGCGAGCGAATACCCCCCATACGACGGCCAGTCACAATTGGCGCAACATACCAGCGCTCCCCTGCGTCACTGGAAACTCCCCTATAGAACACGATATGGCAGCTAACACACGCACGCATCCCCACGTACTGAAGGCGAACTTCCCCCCACTCAGAACCAACGAATGGAGCACACACAACCACAGCGCCCTCCCCTTGTACCTAGGAACTCCCCAATAGACCAAACCGAAACGAGAGAACACCAACCAGCGCTCCCCTGTAAACTCGGAGGCATACCCTCCATCAGCGATACATCAAAGGACAGAACAAACCACAACCGACCCGAACCATGACTCCCTCCATCTGTCACACATTGGGCAACTCCCACCTAGAACCAGCACAATATGGAAGTTAACCAAGCGCAACCCTGATACTTACTGGAAACTCCCCATAGCGAACACCAGAACCCGCGCCGAATAGATAACAACCAGCGTGCACCCCCTCGTAACTCTGTAGACCACCCCATAGAGGCAGGCAGACCATGTCGATGAGAGAGATACACCCACGCTGTCTCCCCTGCTCACATCGAGCGCCTGTGAACTCCCCCAACTAATGAGGACCAGCATGAAGCTACAGTACACAGAGCGCGCTCTCCCTGTACTGGTACACTCCATAGAAGGAGAATGGAGAGAACCCAGCGCCCCCCTGTACTGGAACTCCCATATGAGGAGAATGGAGAGAACACAGCGCTCCCCTGTACTGAACCCCATTAGAAAGGAGAATGGAGAGAAACACAGTAACTGCTCCCCTGTACCTCGCGACAACCTCCCATAAGATGAGAAGGACTAGCAACACAGTGCTTCCTGTAACTGGGAAACTCCATAGAACAGAATGAGAACACAGCGCTCCCTGACCGGGAACTCCATAGAACAGATGTGAGAACCACAGCGCTTCCCTGTACTGGGAATTCCCATAGAACAGAATGGAGAACACAGCGCTTTCGGGGCCGGTTCCTGAGATTGATGGGGGTCCTGTAAGTGGAGCCGCTCTCTATCGCCCTTGGGTGTCGTGTTCTATTGAGAAGTCGTCAGAGGGGTACGCCCCTTTCTAAGTTTTTAAAATTATTTTGATCCTTCAGCAACTAGAAAACTATTCTACAATTTATTTTATTAAATAAAGAAGAGTCCACTAGATTAGTATGTCCCCTCCCCCCACCCCCCCCACGCACCCACCTGCATCACCCTCTGCACCAGGCAGTCGTCGGTCCACATAGGCTTCCTGTGTCTGTGTGCACCAGGCAGCGAAGCCGCGGCGTTCAACACCGAGGTGGGGTACCTTGGCGATCACCCTAAAATTCGAACACATCAAAGTGTGAGAGCAAATGGAGCCGAGCAGCGGCGCCCCGACCCCTCCGGCTCAGACTTGTGATACAACCCCCCCTCGGACCGGGCGCACCGCTCCTGCCGCCATCATGCAGATCGCTCCCCCAGACAAAACGGTAGACTCCACAAACCTATTCTCTGGGAGCCGCCCCCACTTACCTGAGAGCCACGCGGAATTTCGGCCCCAGTTTCTCCAGTTCTGCCATGACACAGTCTGTGATACAGGGGACACCTAGAGAACATTGTAACATGACAGGTCAGCAAGAGCAGACAGCGACGCGAAGAGATAGTCCAAGCGACGCGCGGCCTACAAGCGCAGAGCCCAGATATAGCCGAGCGCCCATAGGCCAGCCACACGCTACGCAGCAGCACCCACAGACACGAGCCCGATTAGACCTGCTGCCTCGCAAGCGAAGAGCCAGCCCCAGAGCACCAGGCAGCGCGTCCGCAACCCGCGCAAGCATTCCCATCCACGAAGCCGAGCGCGCTGAGCGAGCTCGCAGCAAGCCCGCAACAAGCCCAGAGCAATTCGCCCCCGACGCGACCCACCAAGCCCCCGCACCCCAAATAGGCCGCAGAGCCAGAGAGCCGAGCGCGGGCGCAGACGCAGAGCCAGAGCCAGCCGAAGCCGCGGCCGCGCCCAAGCGCAGAGCCCCAGAGAGCCCGAAAGCAAAAGCCGGCCCGCAAGCGCAGAGCGAGAGAGCCGAGCGCGGCCGCAGGCGCAGAGCCAGAGAGCCGAGCGCGGCCGCAGGCGCAGAGCCAGAGAGCCGAGCGCGGCCGCAAGCCCAGAGCCACGACGCGAGCCGTAAGCGTGCGAGCCGGCCCCGCAAGCGCAGAGCCAGAGACCGATGACGCCCCGCGTAGCGAGCCGCGCACACCCGCACGCACACGCGCATGACAGCCAAGAGCAAGCCAATAACGCGCGGCCCGCAGGCGCAAGACCATAGAGCGAGCGCGGCCGCAGGCAGTAGAAGAGCCAGAGAGCCGAGCGCGACAGTCGCCTCCCAGCTCCAAACGCAGACCGGCCAGATAGTCCCCCCAGAGAGCGGCGCGCGCAGCCGGCAAGCGCAGAGCCAGCAGAGGCCGAGCGCGGCCGCAAGCCCCCAGAGTCCATAGAGCCGAGCGCGGCCGCAAGCCCAGAGCCAGATGAGCCGAGCGGCCGCCCAGCCTCAAGAACCGCAGAGCCAGACCCGCAGCCGAGCGGCGGCCGCAAGCGCAGAGCCAGAGAAGCCGAGCGCGGCCGCAAGCGCATGAAGACCCAACGAGAGGCCGAGGCGCGGCCGCAAGCGCAGAGCCAAGAGCCGGAGCGAGGCCGCAAGCGCAAGCCAGCGAGACGCCTTATAGCGCCAATTCGTAGCAACCCCGCGCGCCACAAGAGCCCAGAGAAAAACGCCAGAGCCCGAGCCGGAGCCGCAAGCACAGAAAGCCAGAGAGCCGAGCGCCAGCGGCCCTCACCCAGGCCCAGCGCAGAGCCAGAGAGCCGAGCGCGGCCGCAAACGCAGAGCCAGAGAGCCGAGCGCGGCCGCAAACGCAGAGCCAGACGATCCCCTCCAAGCTGCAGCCCCGCGCCAAAACGCGCAGAGCCACAAGAGAAGCCGAGCGCGGCACCAAGCGCAGAGCGCCCAGAAGTATGCTCCACGAAGCGCGGCCGCAATCGCAGAGCCAGAGAGCCAGCACCGCCATGGCCCCACGACAACAGCCAGCAAGAGCCAGAGAGCCCAAGCGTCCGGCCCAGCCCCACCTGAACCCGAACGCGCCAGAGCCAGAGACCCAAGCGCGGCCGAAAGCGCAGAGCCAGATGAGCCCAGCTCGGCCGCACAGCGCATGAGCCAGAGAGCCCAGCGTCGGCGGCGTGCAAACGCGAGAGCCAGAGAAGCCCAGCGGCGGGCTGGGGGCGAGGGCGGGGGGGGAGCGGCGGGGGGAGTGAGGGGGGCCAGAGGAGCCCCATGCGCGGCCGCAAGCGCACACCAGAGAGCCGCGAGCTCGGCCGGGCAACGCAGAGCAGAGAGCCGAGCGTCGGTGTTGCCACGCAAACGCAGAGCCCAGAGAGGCGTCCCAGCGCCGGGCGGCAAACGCAGCAAAGCGAAGAGACGCCCTAGCCACGGGCGCGCAACGCACGAGCTCAGAGAGCCCAGCAGCCGGCGCAAACGCACGAGCCAGAGGAGCCCCAGCGCTGACGGGCGCGCAACGCAGAGCCAGATAACGCCCAGCGCGGGCGCAGACGCAGAGCCAGAGAGCCCGGCGCGGGCGCAGACGCAGAGCCAGAGAGCCCGGCGCGGGCGCAGACGCAGAGCCAGAGAGCCCAGCGCGGGCGCAAACGCAGAGCCAGAGAGCGGGCGCAAACGCAGAGCGAGAAGCCGAGCGCAACGCAGAGCGAGAGAGCCAGAGCCGCGGCCGAGCAAAACGCAGAGCAGAGAGAGCCGACGCGGCCGCAAAACGCAGAGCGAGGACACGACCGCGACGCTGCGTCCGCAAACTCAGCCAGAGACCCTGAGCGCGCCCCAAACGCAGAGAGCGCCAGAGACCCGAGCGCGCCCGCAAACGCAGAGCGAGAGAGCCGAGCGCGCCCGCAAACGCAGAGCCAGAGACCCGAGCGCGGCCGCAAACGCAGCCAGAGAGCCGAGCGGGGCCGCAAACGCAGATCGCCAGAAGAGCCGCAGCGCGGCCGCCAAACGCAAGCCAGAGAGCCGAGCGCGCCGCAAAACTCAGACAGACCAGAGAGCCGCTCGCGCGGCCCCTCGGAACACACACAACACAAACAACAACAAAAAAAAAAAAAAGGGGGGGGGTCGGAGGGTGGGGGGGGGGGGGGGGGGGGGGGGGGGGGGGGGGGGTTGGGGGGGGGGGGAAATTGGGGGGGGGGGGGGGGGGGGGGGGGGGGGGGGGGGGGGGGGGGGGGTGGGGGGGGGGGGGGGGGGGTAAAACAAGTATAATGGGTTTTTATTATATCTATCTCTCATTTTATTTCTTATTTATCTCTATTCCATTTCACGTCTTACATATCATCTACATCATCAATCTTCTAATATCTCTATATCCATATTTTACTACTATTCCCTCTCTCTCTCTTAATTTAAATATCATCTATTCTCTCTAAATCACTCTTTTTATTTAATATCTCTATCTTTCTCTTTATTTCACTTCTCTTGTATTTGAGAAGAGCAATGAGAGAGAGCGAGGCCGCAAAACAAGAGCCAGAGAGCCGAAAGCGGCCGAAAAAGCAGAGCACAGAGAGCCGAGCATGCGGCCAGCGCAAAACGCAGAGCCCAGAGAGCTCAGCGTCGCCAGCCACACACGCAGAGCGAGAGAGCCCGAGAAGCGCGCGGCCGCAAACGCAGAGCGAGAGATGCCGAGCGACCACCGGCCTGAGCAAACGCAGAGACCAGAGAGCCGAGCGCGGCGCAAACGCAAAAGACCACGCCAGAGAGCGCCGAGCGCGGCCGCATACGCAGAGCGAGAGACGAGCCGAGCGCGCCGCCACCGCAAACGCAGCAGCACGAGAGCCCCCGCGCGCCGCAAACGCAGATCCAGAGAGCCGAGCGACGGCCCGCAAAACGCAAGCCAGAGAGCCGAAGCGCGCGCCCGCAAACGACATCTTAGAGCACCTTAAAGAGACCCGAGCGTTTCCGCTCGCCCCCCGCAACACCAATCCACTGAACACGAGGCTACGCAGAGAACTAAGAACTAGAGACCCGAGCGTGACTACCACAGTCCACAGGCGCCGCCTCCACACACTCACACTTGGCGTACAGACAGTCCATCATGGATAGCAAACACACAACGTCAGCCTTGGCTTGATGTAGAGCGAAAGGTATGCGATGAAGTTATCGCGCACCTCTTACCCACCAGGATGTAGTAGGGGGGCCCCAGGTTGGTGTTATACTGGAAGAACAGGCACGAGGGGGCCTGAGGCCTAAAGGGAGGGAAGACACGTTACATGGACGATTCTCCCCGAGGCTGGGAGGTCACATGCTCGCCCCGGGGTCTCCTTACGCTTCCGTCTCCTTGATGGCGCTCGGGTCCTTCTCCTCCTTTCTCGCCGGTAACCGATCCTTTTCATTTCTAGGGATAAGAGGTGACAGTGAGGGCTCTGCTCCCATGCCCCCGGGGCCCCCCCCACAGCTCTCCATCCCCCCGGGGGCCCCCTCTGCTCACCATCCCCCCGGGGGCCCCCTCTGCTCTCCATCCCCCCCGGGGACCCCCTCTGCTCTCCATCCCCCGGGGGGCCCCCTCTGTTCCCCATCCCCCGGGGGGCCCCCTCTGTTCCCCGGCCCCTCTGCTCCCCATCCCCCGGGGGGGCCCCCTCTGTTCCCCGGCCCCCTCTGTTCCCCATCCCCCGGGTGCCCCCTCTAGATCCCCGGCCCCTCTCTGCTCCCCCATCCCCCCGGGGGCCCCGCTCTGTTCCCCTGCCCCCTCTGCTCCTCCATTCAACCCCGGGGGAGGCCCCTCTGTTCCCCTCCCCCGGGGGCCCCCTCTGTTCCCCGGCCCCCTCCGCTCCCCATCCACCCGGGGGGGCCCCCTCTGTTCCCCGGCCCCCCTCTGAGTTCCCCCCATATACCCTTCCGGGGGCCCCCACGCTCCAACACCCCCCGGACCGCTCTGATTCCCCGCCCCCTCTCTGCTCTACCCCCATCCCCCTCGGGGGCCCCCCCTTCCTTTTCTCCACCACATCCGCGGGACCCGCAGGAATATCCTAACACCGCTTCATCGCCGCATATTTCCGGATCTTCTTCGCTTTCCCCCTGAGATCACATCACTTCCTCGTGATTACAGAGTCATCATCGCCGCCGCCGCCTCCCCCGGGCCCTGCACTCACCATGCTGCTGCCGCCGCTGGTCCCTCGTGTCGCGCTCTGATGACGTCACGGATCGCATTGCCAACATCGAGGGCGTCAAAGCTATTCGCAACCTCATACCCGAACCGCTGCGGGCAGGGTCACATAGACCCGCGGACCCAAACCACAACGTAAACCTGCGAGCCCGAGCGGCTCTCCTCGAAGACAGGTAGAGACCGGCGGAAGAGAGTAAAAGGTACTGAGGGGCGTATAACAGGGGGTGTGGAGGGTTATACAGGGGGTGTGGAGGGCTATGTACAGGGGGAGTGATGTGGTATTCAGGGGTGTGTGAGGGGTATCACCAGGTGGTGTGAGGGGTTGTAACAGAGGGTGTGAGGGGTTACATGGGTGTGTGGATGGGATTATACAGGGGGTGTGGAGGGTATACAGTGGGTGTGAGGGGTGTACAGGGGTGTGGAGGGGTGTACAGGGGGTGGTGGGGGGGTATACAGGGGGTGTGGAGGCGGTTAAACAGGGGTGTGGAGGGGTATACAGGGTGTGAGGGTGTGGAGAGGGGGTGTACAGGGGATGTGGAGGGGTATACAGGGGGTGTGGAGGGGTATACAGGGGGTGTGGAGGGGTGTACAGGGGGTGTGAGGGGTGTACAGGGGGTGTGAGGGTATACGGGGGGTGTGGAGGGGTGTACGGGGGATGTGAGGGTATACGGGGGGTGTGAGGGTATACGGGGAGTGTGAGGGTATACGGGGAGTGTGAGGGTATACGGGGGGTGTGGAGGGGTGTACGGGGGGTGTGGAGGGGTGTACGGGGGGTGTACGGGGGGTGTACGGGGGGTGTACGGGGGGTGTGGGGTGTACGGGGGGTGTGTGGGGTGTACGGGGGGTGTGAGGGTATACGGGGGGTGTGGAGGGGTGTACGGGGGGTGTGGAGGGGTGTACGGGGGGTGTGGAGGGGTGTACGGGGGGTGTGAGGGTATACGGGGGGTGTGGAGGGGGAGAATATGTATACGGGGAAGTGAGGGAAAACGGTGTCGGTTGTGGATGGTGAACAGGGGATGAGTAGGGAAAAACAGGGGGTGTGGAGGGGTGTACAGGGGGTGTGGAGGGGTGTACAGGGGGTGTGGAGGGGTGTGGAGGGGTGTACAGGGGGTGCGGGGGGTGTGGAGGGGTGTACAGGGGGTGTGGAGGGGTGTGGAGGGGTGAACAGGGGGTGCGGGGGGTGTGGAGGGGTGTTGGAGGGTGTGTGTATGGGTTGTACAGGGGGAGGTGGAGGGTGTGGAGGGTTGTAACAGGGGGTGGAGGGTGACAGGGTGGGTGAGGGGTGTGGAGGGGTGTACAGGGGGTGTGGAGGGGTGTGGAGGGGTGTACAGGGGGTGTGGAGCGGGTGTTACAGGGGCGGAGTGTGGCGGGTGGTTACGATTGGTGTACAGGGGTGATGGAGGGTGTAACAGGGGATGTGGAGGGGTGTGGAGGGTTTACAGGGTGTGAGGGATAACAGGGGGTGTACATGGGAGAGGAGGGGTTAACAGTGGGGTGGAGGAGGGGTTGTACAAGGGGGTGTGAGGGTGTACAGGGGGTGCGTGGCGGGGTGTACAGTGTATGAGGGGTGTACAGTGTATGAGGGGTGTACTGGGGGTGTGGAGGGGTGTACGGGGGGTGTGAAGGGGTGTACGGGGGGTGTGAAGGGGTGTACGGGGGGTGTGAGGGGTGTACCGGGGGGTTGAGGGGTGTACAGGGGGTTTGAGGGGTGTACGGGGTAGGTGGAGGGGTGTACCTTGGGGTGTGAGGGGAGAACGGGCGGGTGAGAGGGGTGTACTCGGGGGGTTGATGGTGAATCGGGGTGAGTGGAGGGGTTGGGTTATACAGGGGGGGTTGGGGGAGGGATGGGTGTGGAGGGTGCGTACGTGGGGTGAGAGGGTGTACGGGGGGTCGTGGGGGGTTGGGGTGTGGGGGGTTTAAAAAGGGGGGTGGGGGGTTGGGTGGGGGGAGGGGTGTTGGGGGGGGGGGGAGGGGTGTACGGGGGGGGGTTGGGGGGGTGGGGGGGTTGGGGGGTTTTAAAAAGGGGGGGTGGGGGGGGATTGGGGGGGTGGATATTACAGGGGGGGGGTGGGGGGTTGGGGTTTGGGGAAGGAAACAAGGGGGGGGTGGGGTTTTGGGGTTGTTGGGGAAAGGGGGTTGGGGGAAAAAGGGGGGGTTTTATTTTTTAACTTTTGTGGGGGGTATCCGGGGGGGGTTTTTTTTCCCCCTTTTTTATTTAAAAAGGGGGGTATGGTTTGGGTTTAAAACAGGGGTTTTGTGGGGAAAACGGGGGGGGGGGGTATTAAACGGGGGGGGTGGTTTGGGGTTGGGGTGGGGGAAAGGGGTGTGGGGGGTAAAAAAGGGGGGTGGGGGGGGGGTTGGGGGGGGGGTGTGGGATGTAAGGGGTGCGGGTGTTTTTTCCTTTGGGGGTGCCGTTATGGTTCGGGTTTAAACGTGTTTTGGGGGGGAGGGTGGCAGGAGGGGCTCGCTTGTCCGGGGGGCTCGCCTTTGGGGCTCTGTCCCTTTTCTTCCCGTTTCCCCCCGGTCCCCCGTTTTACTTTTCCCCGGGGCCCTTTTTGGTCGCCCCGTCCCGGGACCCCCGGGGAGGGGGCCCGGCCCGGCCCCTTCCTCTTGTCCGGGGGACCCTGTGCCCGCGGAAGATGCTATGAAAGGGGAGTCCACTTTTCCGCCCCTGAGGTTTTTACATTATCGGGGGATTTCCCGTGGGGGGCCCCCGGGAACAGTGGCTGTGGGGGGGCCCCCCCGGGAGCAGTGGCTGTGGGTGGCACCGGGAGCAGTGGCTGTGGGGGGCCCCCGGGAGCAGTGGCTGTGGGTGGCACCGGGAGCAGTGGCTGTGGGGGGGCCCCCCGGGAGCAGTGCTGTGGGGGGGCCCCCCGGGAGCAGTGGCTGTGGGGGCCCCCGGGAGCAGTGGCTGTGGGGGGCACCGGGAGCAGTGGCTGTGGGGGGCCCCCGGGAGCAGTGGCTGTGGGGGGCCCCCGGGAGCAGTGGCTGTGGGGGGCCCCCGGGAGCAGTGGCTGTGGGGGGCCCCCCGGGTGCAGTGGCTGTGGGGGGGCCCCCCGGGAGCAGTGGCTGTGGGGGGGCCCCCCGGGAGCAGTGGCTGTGGGTGGCCCCCCCGGGCAGTGGCTGTGGGGGGCCCCCGGGAGCAGTGGCTGTGGGGGGCCCCCCGGAGCATGGCTGGGGGGGGGCCCCCCGGACAGTGGCTGTGGGGGGCCCCCCGGGAGCAGTGGCTGTGGGTGGGCCCCCCGGGAGCAGTGGCTGGGGGGGCCCCCCGGGAGCATGGCGTGGGGGGCCCCCCCGGGAGCAGGGGCTGTGGGGGCCCCCCGGGAGCAGGGCTTTTGGGTGGGCACCGGGAGCAGTGGCTGTGGCGGGCCCCCGGGAAGCATGGGCTGGGCGGGGCCCCCGGAGCAGTGGCTTGGCGGGGCCCCCGGGGAGCGGGGCTGGGGGGGCCCCCCGGGAGCAGTGGCTGGGGGGGGGCCCCCCCGGGAGCGTGGCTGTGGGGGGCCCCCCGGGGACAGGGGCTGTGGGGGGCCCCCGGGGGGGAGCAGTGGCTGTGGGGCCCCCGGGAGCATGCGTGGTGGCCCCGGGAGCAGTGGGCTGTGGGGGGCCCCCCGGGAGCAGGCTGTGGGGGGGCCCCCCCCGGGAGCTGGCTGGGGGGGGGCCCCCCGGGAGCATGGCTTGGGGGGCACCGGGAGCAGGGGCGGGGGGGGCCCCCCCCCGGGAGCAGGGGTTTGGGGGGGGGCCCCCGGGAGCGTGGCTGGGGGGGGCCCCCCCGGGAGCAGTGGCTGTGGGTGGCCCCCCGGGAGCAGTGGCGTGGTGGCCCCCGGGAGCGGGTTTGGGGGTGGGGCCCCCGCTGATGCCGCGTCTCTCTTGCAGGCAGTGTCACGGGCTTCATGTGCGTGCTCCTGGTCACCATTAAATTCCGTTTAGCTATTTCCCGCTCCCACTTTTTTTGGCACCATAAAGGCGGGAACGGGGCCCGGGAGCGTACCATCTACAACTATGTGCGGGGCAAGTACCTGGAGCCTCGCTCCTGCCAGGTATCCTGGGACTGGAACGAGCCCTGCGAGGTGGGACAGTCCATGGGATTCAGAGTACACGTAAGACCCCTGAACCCCTTGTATTTTATACTAATCCCCAACGCCTTCCTCTCTACGGTTTCATCACCTCCCCCCCCCTCTCTATCCTGTCTCCTTTCCTGCCTCAACTCCTCCCCTCCCCTGTCCCACCGGCTTTCCCCCATCCCCTCCTCTGTCCCGCCTCCTTTCCCCATCCCTCCCCCCCCTCCTTTCCCTCCTCGTCCCCGCCTCCTTTCCCCGCCCCTGTCCCGCCTCCTGTCCCCTCCTCTGTCCCGCCTCCTTTCCCCTCCTCTGTCCCGCCTCCTTTCCCCTCCTCTGTCCCGCCTCCTTTCCCCTCCTCTGTCCCGCCTCCTTTCCCCTCCTCTGTCCCGCCTCCTTTCCCCTCCTCTGTCCCGCCTCCTTTTCCCCCCCTCTGTCCCCTCCTTCCCCCCCTCTGCCGCCCCCTTTCCCCCCCTCTGTCCCCCCCCTCCTTCCCCCCCTCTGTCCCGCCTCCTTTCCCCTCCTCTGTCCCCCTCCCCTTTCCCCCCCTCCCCGCCCCCTTTCCCCTCCTCTTCCCGCCTCCTTTCCCCTCCTCGCCCCCCTCCCTTTCCCCCCTCTGTCCGCCTCCTTTCCCCTCCCTTCCCGCCTCCTTTTCCCCCCTCTGTCCCCCTCCTTTTTCCCCCCCGTGTCCCCCCCTCCTGCCACTCCCTCCCCTCTGTCCCCCCCTCCTGATTCCCCGTCCCCTCGGCCCCCCCCCCTCCCTTCCCGCCTCGTTTTCCCCCTCTCTGCCCCCCCGTTCCCCCCCTCTGTCCCCCTCGTTCCCCCTCCTGTCCCCCCTCTTTTTCCCCTCCTCTCCCGCCCGTTTCCCCCCCTCGCCCGCCTCTTTCCCCCCCTCTTTCCCCCCCTCTTTCCCCCCCTCTTTCCCCCCCTTTCCCCCTCCTCTTCCCCCCCTCTTTCCCCTCCTCTGTCCCGCCTCCTTTCCCCTCCTCTGTCCCGCCTCGTTTCCCCTCCTCTGTCCCGCCTCGTTTCCCCTCCTCTGTCCCGCCTCTTTCCCCCCTCTGTCCCGCACCCGTTTCCCCTCCCCTCGCCCCGCCCCCGTTTCCCCCCTCTGTCCGCGCGTCGTTTCCCTCCTCTCCCCGCCTCTTTCCCCTCCTCTGTCCCGCCTCGTTTCCCCTCCTCTGTCCCGCCTCCTTTCCCCTACTCTGTCCCGCCTCCTTTGCCCTCATCTGTCCCGCCTCCTTTCCCCTCCTCTGTCCCGCCTCCTTTCCCCTCCTCTGTCCCGCCTCGTTTCCCCTCCTCTGTCCCGCCTCGTTTCCCCTCCTCTGTCCCGCCTCGTTTCCCCTCCTCTGTCCCGCCTCCTTTCCCCTCCTCTGTCCCGCCTCCTTTCCCCTCCCCTGTCCCCCCTCCATTCCCCCTCCCCTGTCCCGCCTCCTTTCCCCTCCCCTGTCCCGCCTCCTTTCCCCTCCCCTGTCCCGCCTCCTTTCCCCTCCCCTGTCCCGCCTCCTTTCCCCTCCCCTGTCCCGCCTCCTTTCCCCTCCTCCCCTCCCCTGTCCCGCCTCCTCTTCTTGCTCCCTTCTTTCCTCCCTCTTTCCTCCTCTTCGCATCCCACTTTCCCTCCTTTCATCACACCCGTAACTTCTTTTTTTTTTTTTGTTCAGTTATTTTACAGGAATGGCCACCCCTTCCCGGTCAGCGGCACGGTCGCTCTTCGGATCCGCATTACGCACACGGAGCTGTCGCTCGAGGTCCCGGTGACTCTGGAGGTGCTGCCGGATCCCATGAGGAACGTGGTGCGAGCGGCCTTCACGGTGCGACGTTCCGGGAGATACCAGATCAGCATCAGCATCGGAGGCCTCAGTGTTGGCAATAGCCCGTACTACAAAGCCTTCCACCCAGGTAAGAGGTGATCACGGTGTCGAGCAGCCGAAAGCTTAATAAAGGCCTTCATAGCTTCCATGTTAGTGCTCCTATTACTTCCTGCCTAGTAATAGGAGCGCCATCTTGGTGCACCCTTCTTCATCTGTATAATGCAGAACGGTGTGTAAGTAATCGCGCCCTCTCCAGTCAAGCACCCTTGGGGGGAGGTACTTGCACACAGTTCTACATTATACAGATAATGAAGAAGGGTGCACCAAGATGGCGCTCCTATTACAAATTAATTTTACAAAATATAAAAAATCAACAAAATAAAAAAGTTAACCTATTGTTTGTTCCACTCTAAAAAATTTTTTAAAATTCAACATAAATACCCAAATGCTGAGCACTGCAAAAAAATTAAAATTTTTTTTGGGGGTCTTTCCATGTCCCCAAAATTTAAACAACAATGATCAAAAGTCTCACTACCCAAAATTGGGCACAAAAAAAAACTACACTTTACCCAAAAAATCACCATTGCTTTAAATCCAAAGCGGGAAAAGGAAATTAATGGGCATGAAAATGCCGCGCCCAAGTAGGAAGAGAATGGGCTTACAAAAGTAACAAAATCCACTATTTGTTATCACCGGGGTTTTACGACCGCAAATAAGAGACGCGTCATTTTTTTAACCAACACTGACCGTGTTTCAATGGACCCTTTGCCTTTTTGTGCCCTTTGGGCCTAATCTGTTAAAGTGTCAATTTTTCGCATCGGAGAACTGGGGCCCTTTTTAGAAACTGTCCATGTTCCTTACACCTCAGGCCCCCTTTTCAACCCCAACACTCTCAAAACAACCAATTTTAGGCCCAAAACAATCAATCAGCTCTCATAAACAACCAATCAAGGGCCCCAAACAATCATCACCCATACAACCAAACGGGCCCAAAGCAATCATCAGCTTCATAGCACCCCAACAGAGCCCAAAACAACAAACAGCCTCAGACAACCAATCAAGCCCATAGCAAAAGACAGCTTCTACAACCAATCAGAGCCCATAGCAAACGATCAGTTTTCCCTCAACCAGTCAGAACCCATACAATCAATCAGCTCCCAACAACCAACAAGCCCATAGCAATCGATCACCTCAACAACCAATCAGAGCCCAAAGCAATCATCAGCTTTTCCCTACAGCCATTCAGAGCCCAAAGCAACAAACAGCGTCATAGCAACCAATCAGCCAAACAATTTTAAACAGCCTCATCAACCAATCAGAGCCCCAAAACAATCATCATCTCAAGCAACCCAAACAGACCCAAAAAAAAAATCAGCTCTCATAGCAACCATCAGAGCTAAAAAGCAATCAGTCGCCCATAGCAAACCCAAACAAGCCCCAAAGCAAAATCAGCTCTAAGCAGCCATTCAGAGCCCAAAAACAACAATCAGCACTCATAGCAACCATCGAGGCCAAAGCAATAATCATCTAAAAGCAACCAACAAGCCCATAGCAATCAAACAGCGCTATAGCAACCAATCGAGGCCAAAACAATCAATCACTCTCATAGCAACCAATCAGAGCCATAGCAATCACGCTCTCATAGCAACCAATCAAGCCAAAGCAAACGATCACTCCATGCAACCAAACAAGCCCATACAATCGATCACTCTCATAGCGCCCTTCAAGCCCCTAGCAACAATCACGCTCTAGCAACCAATTAGGCCAAAGCAATCAGCTTCAAGAACCAATCGACCCAAAGCAATCATCAGCTCTCATAGCAACCAATCAGAGCCCAAAGCAATCATCAGCTCTCATAGCAACCAAACAGAGCCCAAAGCAATCATCAGCACTCATAGCAACCAAACAGAGCCCAAAGCAATCGATCAGCTCTCATAGCAACCAATCAGAGCCCATAGCAATCGATCAGCTCTCATAGCAGCCATTCAGAGCCCATAGCAATCAATCAGCTCTCATAGCAACCAATCGAGGCCAAAGCAATCAATCAGCTCTCATAGCAACCAGTCAGAGCTCAGCTTTCATTTGATATACTGCTCTAGTAAAATGAAAGCTGGGCTCTGATTGGTTGCTATGAGCTCTGGTTGCTATGGGCATCAGAAAGTCTTGGTGCTGGACCGGTTTCATACATACGGGCAGTGTGTGCTGCCGGCCTCGGGAGTGTGATGTCAGTGCTGGTTTCTTGCAGGTGTGGTGGTTCCAGCAAAGACGCACATCGTCTGCCACTTCTCCACTCTGGTTCTGACCTGCGGAGAGCAGCACGCGCTGCAGATCGCCCCGCGGGACCAGTATGGGAACACGGCCAGTGACCGCCTGAGAGAACTGGAGAGCTATACGCTGGGCCTCAGCGAGGTGAGTGGTGGCGCCCCTGCCCCTATCGCCGTACCTCCTCTGTATAAGGCTTATGGTTCTTCTCACCCCTTGCAGCTCGGTGTGGTGGGAATGGCCGATGGCTGCTGCCAGACCACAGTCTGCCACGGAACGCAGAACCGGGTCCTGATGCATCTGACGCTGCTCCAGACGGGATGTTTCCAGGCCACTGTGCGCTACCAGGGACACCCCATCAGCAACGGCCACTTCAACATCATCGTCCTGAGTGGTGAGCTCCTCCTCGCCTGTCCTGAAGGGGAAGCCGCCCCTTCGTATTTCGGGGGTGCCTGCCCCTTACCACTCCCTTCGGCCTCTCCTTCCTATCTTGGGGATGCCTGCCCCTTACCAGTCCTTTTGGCCTCCCCTTCCTATCTCGGGGGTGCCTGCCCCTTACCACTCCCTTTGGCCACTCCTTCCTATCTCGGGGGTGCCTGCCCCTTACTAGTCACTTCGGCCCCTCCTTCCTATCTCGGGGGTGCCTGCCCCTTACCAGTCCCTTCGGCCTCTCCTTCCTATCTCGGGGGTGCCTGCCCCTTACCACTCCCTTTGGCCTCGCGTTCCTATCTCGGGGGTGCCTGTCCCTTACCAGTCCCTTCGGGCCCCTCCTTCCCATCTCGGGGTGCCTGCCCCTTACCAGTTTCCCTTTGGCCGTCCCTTCTATCTCGGGGGTGGGCCCGGCCCTTACCACTCCCTTTGGCCTCCCCTTCCTTTCTCGGGGTTTCTGCCCCTTAAACCCGTCTCTTCGGCCACTCCTTTCCCATCTCGGGGGTGCCTGCCCCTTACCAGTCCCTTTGGCCTCCCTTCCTATTTTTGGGGGTGCCTGCCCCTTACCAGTCCCTTCGGCCACTCCTTCCTATCTAGGGGGTGCCTGCCCTTTCCAGTCCCCTTCGGCCACTCCTTCCTACCTCGGGGGTGCCTGCCCCTTACCAGTCCCTTCGGCCGCTCCTTCCTATCTTGGGGGTGCCTGCCCCTTACCAGTCTCTTTGGCCGCCCCTTCCTATCTTGGGGGTGCCTGCCCCTTACCAGTCCCTTCGGCCTCCCCTTCCTATCTTGGGGGTGCCTGCCCCTTACCAGTCCTTTTGGCCACTCCTTCCTATCTTGGGGGTGCCTGCCCCTTACCAGTCTCTTTGGCCGCCCCTTCCTATCTTGGGGGTGCCTGCCCCTTACCAGTCTCTTCGGCCACTCCTTCCTATCTCGGGGGGTGCCTGTCACTTACCAGTCCCTTGGTCACCCCTTCCTGTCTCATGGCGTGGGGCCCGCCCCTTACCAGTCTCTTCGGCCACTCCTTCCTATCTCGGGGGTGCCTGCCCCTTACCAGTCTCTTTGGCCGCACCTTCCTATCTTGGGGGTGTCTGCCCCTTACCAGTCACTTTGGCCGCCACTTCCTATCTCGGGGTGCCTGCCCCTTACTAGTCCCTTCGGCACTCCTTCCTATCTCGGGGGTGCCTGCCCCCTTTCCAAATCCCTTCGGCTGCCCCTTCCTTTCTCGGGGGTGCCTGCCCCTTACCAGTCCCTTCGGCCACTCCTTCCTATCTCGGGGGTGCTTGCCCCTTACCAGTCTCTTTGGCCGCCCCTTCCTATCTCGGGGGTGCCAGCCCCTTACCAGTTCTTTGGCCGCCCCCTTTCCCATCTCTGGGGTGCCTGCCCCCTTACCAGTCCCTTTGGCCACCCTTCCTAATTTGGGGTGCTTGCCCCTTACCAGTCTCTTTGGCCGCCCCTCCTATCCGGGGTGCCTGCCCCTTACCAGTCTCTTTGGCCGCCCCTTCCTATCTCGGGGGTGCCTGCCCCTTACCAGTCCTTTTGGCCGCCCCTTCCTATCTCATGGGGTGCCTGCCCCTTACCATCCTTTGGCCACTCCTTCCTATCTCGGGGTGCCTGTCCCTTACCCGTCCCCTTCGGCCACCCCCTTCCTTTTCTCGGGGGTGCCTGCCCTTACCAGTTTCCCCTTTTGGGCCCTCCTTCCTATCTCGGTGGGTGCCCGCCCCTTACCACTCCCTTTGGCCACTCCTTCCTATCTCGGGGGTGCCTGCCCCTTACCAGTCCCTTGGCCACTCCTTTCCTGTCTCATGGGTGCCTTTCCCCTTACCAGTTCCCTTCCCGGGCCCCCCCTTCCTATCTCGGGGGTGCCTGCCCCCTTACCAGTCTCCCTTTTGGGGTGCCCCTTCCTATCCGGGGGGGCCTGCCCCTTACCAGTCCCTTTGGCCTCCTTTCCTATCTCAGGGGTGCCTGCCCCTTACCAGTCCCTTCGGCCGCCCTTCCTTTCTCATGGGGTGCCTGCCCCCTACCAGTCCCTTTGGCCACTCCTTCCTATCTTTGGGGGGGCCTGCCCTTACCAGTCCCTTCGGCCGCCCCTTCCTATCTCATGGGGTGCCTGCCCCCTACCACTCCCTTTGGCCGCCCCTTCCTATCTCGGGGGTGCCTGCCCCTTACCAGTCCCTTCGGCCGCCCCTTCCTATCTCGGGGGTGCCTGCCCCTTACCAGTCCCCTTTTGGCTGCCCCTTCCTGTCTCGGGGGTGCCTGCCCCTTACCAGTCCCTTTGGCCGCCTCTTCCTATCTCATGGGGTGCCTGCCCCTTACCAGTCCCTTCGGCCGCCCCTTCCTATCTCATGGGGTGCCTGCCCCATACCAGTCCCTTCGGCCACTCCTTCCTATCTTGTGGGTGCCTGCCCCTTACCAGTCCCTTCGGCCGCCCCTTCCTATCTCATGGGGTGCCTGCCCCCTACCACTCCCTTTGGCCTCCCCTTCCTATCTCGGGGGTGCCTGCCCCTTACCAGTCCCTTTGGCCACCCTGTTCTTTCTCGGGGGGGGGTAGGGCGGCCCTACCCCTGCCTGTCCCTTTTGCTGCCCCTTCCTATCCCACAGTCCCTTGGGCCGCGCCTTCCTATCTCATGGGGTGCCTGCCCCTTACCAGTCCCTTCGGCCGCCCCTTCCTATCTCGGGGGTGCCTGCCCCTTACCTGTCTCTTCGGCTGCCCC
Source organism: Phyllomedusa bahiana (assembly GCA_025379985.1). Lineage (NCBI taxonomy): Eukaryota > Metazoa > Chordata > Amphibia > Anura > Hylidae > Phyllomedusa > Phyllomedusa bahiana. The sequence goes on from JAODAL010015215.1 coordinate 71,189, forward strand.
TTCATATCTCGGTGGTGCCTGCCCATTACCAGTCCCTTTGGCCGCCCCTTCCTATCTCGGGGGTGCCTGCCCCTTACCAGTCCCTTTGGCCACTCCTTCCTATCTCGGGGGTGCCTGCCCCTTACCAGTCCCTTTGGCCACTCCTTCCTGTCTCATGGCGTGCCTGCCCCTTACCAGTCCCTTCGGCCGCCCCTTCCTATCTCGGGGGTGCCTGCCCCTTACCAGCCTCTTTGGCCGCTCCTTCCTATCTCGGTGGTGCCTGCCCCTTACCAGTCCCTTTGGCCGCCGCTTCCTATCTCGGGGGTGCCTGCCCCTTACCAGTCCCTTCGGCTGCCCCTTCCTATCTCGGGGGTGCCTGCCCCCTACCAGTCCCTTCGGCCACTCCTTCCTATCTCGGGGGTACCTGTCCCTTACCAGTCCCTTCGGCCACTCCTTCCTATCTCGGGGGTGCCTGTCCCTTACCAGTCCCTTCGGCCGCTCCTTCCTATCTCGGGGGTGCCTGCCCCTTACCAGTCCCTTCGGCCGCCCCTTCCTATCTCGGGGGTGCCTGCCCCTTACCAGTCCCTCCTTCCTATCTCGGGGGTGCCTGCCCCTTACCAGTCCCTTCGGCCGCCCCTTCCTATCTCGGGGGTGCCTGCCCCTTACCAGTCCCTTTGGCCACCCTGTTCTTTCTCAGGGGGGGTTTGGGCGGCCCTACCCCTGCCTGTCCCTTTTGCTGCCCCTTCCTATCCCACAGTCCCTTGGGCCGCTCCTTCCTGTCTCATGGGGTGCCTGCCCCTTACCAGTCTCTTCGGCTGCCCCTTCCTATCTCGGGGGTGCCTGCCCCTTACCAGTCCCTTCGGCCGCCCCTTCCTATCTCGGGGGTGCCTGCCCCTTACCAGCCTCTTTGGCCCGCCCCCGTCTGTCCTGAAGGTGGACCCACACCTTCCTGTTTGTTGGGGGGGTGCCTGCCCCCTGCCTGTCCCTTTGGCTGCCCTCTCCCCATCCGTCCTGACGGGGTAGCCATACCTTCCTGTTTTGGGGGTGCCTGCCCCAGGAGGACCGCTCCTCAAGTGGCAGCTGGGTTTCAGTGGCCACCCGAAACCCTTTGGTCTGTACGTTGTCTCTTGTGCCCCAGATGCTGAGAAGGCGGCGGTGGATAACAACGTGTCGCGCTCCGGAGTGGGCGTCTTCTTTGAGGGTTACCTGTATCCGCCTTCTAGTCCACCGAACGTTGCCGGGCAGCAGAGCCCGTCCTCCCCTACACAGAAGGAGGACAGCACCCCCTTGTTCACGGGAGCGGCCCCCGAGCGGATGAAGAAGCCCAAGAAGGTTTATTTCTACATCTCCCCCAAGGTGAGTGCCCATCGGTGGGAGCGCCCCCTGTCTGTGCCTTTCTCCTGACCCCTGTGCCTTCTGCTGCAGCAACTCTCCGTGAAGGAGTTCTACTTGAGGATCATCCCATGGCGGCTCTTCACTTTTCGGGTGTGTCCTGGCACCAAGGTGAGTGGTCATCGTCACAATGCTTTATGTATTCAGAACATGGAAACTTAAAGGGACACTCCCACCATAGACATGAAGTTTATATCGGTAGTATAAGCCGGCTTTGGGATCGGGCACAAGTCTTGGCTCTAAATGGAGACCTGGTCAAGCTTGCGCAGGAATCTCCATTATGTTCTATGGGAGTTCCCGATACAGGGGAGCGCCGTGTTCTCCATTCTGTTCTATGGGAATTCCCAGTACAGGGGGAGCGTTTTGTTCTCTATTTCTCCTTATGGGAGTTCCCAGTACAGGGGGGCGCTGTGTTTCTCCATTCTTTTATGGGAGTTTCCCCCTACAGGGGAGCGCTGTGTTCTCTATTCTCCTCTATGGGAGTTCCCAGTACAGGGGAGCGCCGTGTTCTCCGTTATGTTCTATGGGAATTCCCAGTACAGGGGAGCGCTGTGTTCTATGGGAGTTCCAGTACAGGGGAGCGCTGTGTTCTCTCCATTCTCCTCTATGGGAGTTCCCAGTACAGGGGAACGCTGTGTTCTCTCCATTCTGCTAAAGGGAGGTTCCCAGTACAGGGGAACGCTGTGTTCCTCCATTCTGTTTTATGGGAGGTTTCCCCGTTACAGGGGAGCGCTGTGTTCCCCTCCATTCTGTTCTATGGGATTTTCCCCGTACAGGGGAGCGCTGTGTTCCTCCATTCTGTCCCATGGGAGTTCCCAGTACAGGGGAGCGCTGTGTTTCTCCATTCTGTCTATGGGAGTTCCCAGTACAGGGGAGCGCTGTGTTCTCCATTCTGCTCTATGGGAGTTCCAGTACAGGGGAGCGCGTGTTCTCTCCATTCTCTCTATGGGAGTTCCCAGTACAGGGGAGCGCTGTGTTCTCTCCATTCTCCTCTATGGGAGTTCCCATACAGGGAGCTCTGTGTTCTCTCCATTCTCTTCTATGGGAGTTCCAGTACAGGGAAGCGCCGTGTTCTCCTCATTCTCCTCTATGGGAGTTCCCAGTACAGGGGAGCGCTGTGTTCTCTCCATTCTGTTCTATGGGAGTTCCCAGTACAGGGGAGCGCTGTGTTCTCTATTCTCCTCTATGGGAGTTCCCAGTACAGGGGAGCGCTGTGTTCTCCATTCTGTTCTATGGGAGTTCCCAGTACAGGGGAGCGCTGTGTTCTCCATTCTGCTCTATGGGAGTTCCCAGTACAGGGGAGCGCTGTGTTCTCTCCATTCTGTTCTATGGGAGTTCCCAGTACAGGGGGAGCGCTGTGTTCTCTCCATTCTGCTCTATGCGAGTTCCCAGTAAGGGAAAAGGACCCTTTTGGGGTGGGGGCGCTGTGTTTCTCCATTTGCCCTTTTTGCGGTTTTCCCCCTACAAGGGGAGCCTGTGTTCTTTCCCTTCCTTTTTATGGGAAAATTTCCCAAATACAGGGGACGGGTGTGGTGAACCGGACCTATGCCGGGGGGATTTTCCCTTTATTTATAACAAATTATATACCACCTTTTTTTACAGGGGATTGTCATTATCCACATTGGTCCCCAAGGGGGTTTTCGTTAAATTTTCCCGGAAATATTTATCAGGTGTTTTTGGGTTGGGGGAAAACAGGGGGAAACCCCGGAAAAAAAAAAACAAAAATTTTAAAAAATCACAAAAAAAAAAAATTTAAAAAAAAAAAAAAAAAAAAAAAAATACAAAAAAAAAAAAAATAAAAAAAAAAAAAAAGATGGGGGAAACATTCCCCCGTGTTGGGGCCCCGGGTGGGCCTTTTAAAATCCTGGCCCCAAGCGCTAACCCCAAAACCCCCCTCAGGCTAAAACCCTGAGCCCCGGCTGCACCCGCGCTAACCCTTGGGCCCCGGCGCACCGCGCTAACCACAGAGCCGCCGTGCTGCACCGGGGCTAAAATGAGGGGCCCCGGGGCTGCCCGGCGGCTAACCCTGAGCCCCGTGTGACCGCGCTAACCCTGAGCCCCCGTGCTGCAAACCCCGCTAACCGCTGAGCCCCCGTGTGCAAACCCCGGGTAACCCCTGAGGCCCCGTGCTGCACCCCGCTAACCCCCTGAAGCCCCGTGCTGCACCCGCTTAACCCCAAAAGCCCCGTGGGTTGCACCGCGCTAACCCTTTAGCCCCCGTTCTGCAAGCGCCCAACCCATTCTGAGGGCCAACCCGTTGCGACCGCGCTAACCGCGAGCCCCCGTGGGTGCAAACCGCGCTAACCCAGAGCCCCTGCTGCACCGCCTACCCTTGGGCCCCCTGTATAACCCTGAGCCACCCTTCACCCCAACCCCCCCTTGCTGCACCCCCCACCCGATCCCCCGGGCGGCCCATACGGATCACTTTGGCTGATTCTCTATAGGAGGATTGACCCCGGGCGGAAAACCCTTCCCCAAGGCCACATCATTTTCGGTTTTTCCCTTTTAGGGCCCTTGAGGGGCCTTTTGGGGGGTTTTTTTGGGGATTGGGAAAGGGGGTCAGGGTGCAAACCCCCACTTTTGGGGGTTTCAAAAGAAAAAGTGTGGGAAACCAAAATGGGCCCCCCAAAAACTGTGTGGCGTGTCCCAAAGAAAAAACTTTTAGAGCCGGGGCCTTCTGTGTCTATCCCCGCTCGTGTATCTTTAAGGGACTCCAAACCTTGTGGTTGACTTTTTTGTCTAGTCAGGGTCCCCAAAATGCGGCCCACCAGCTATTGGGAAACTACAACTCCCATCATTCCCACTATTATAGAGTATATCAATGCATGATGGGAGTCGTAGTTTGAGGATGCCTGATCTAGATAATTTGTCATGCTGGAGCCGTATGATCAGGCAGTCGCTATGTTTCATCGACTCTCCCAATTCTCTGCCGTCTCCCCAGTTCCTGTACCTGCCTCCGGACCCCCTGCACGGGCTTCTTTCCTGACAAGTCGATGATGGGCTACAGCCCCCTATAGAGATCAGCTGCAAGGACCGGAACATCATGGCCGCCACCTTCACCCGCTTCCTGCACCTGAACATTGGTAATGACGTCATGGTAGAATATAATGGGGGGAGGGGGCAGCTGCAGGAGCATCAGCTCAGACCTCTCCCTGTCTCCTCTGTATTAGGGGGGTCGGAGACCTTCCAGGACAAAGTCAGCTTCTTCCAGAAGGAGCTGAAGCTCATCCACTGCAAGAAGAACCGCAACAAGATCAGCCTGCGGGTCAGCCGCCACTCGTTGCTGGAGAGTGTGAGTAGTTAGTCCTCCCCCCCCCCCCCGACCCGCCTCCGCTTCTCTCTCCTGATTGGATTCAATCCTCTCTTACAGTCTCTTCGAGCGACGAGAAACTTCTCTCCCTCCGACTGGAGCAAGAACTTTGAAGTCATTTTCCAGGATGAAGAAGGTGCGTCTTCTGCTCTCTCGTCCATCATGGTGGAAGAGGTCTCCTTGCGCTCTCCTGTAACCTGTATGGCACTGGCTGCTGTCTGTCTCTCTCTCTCTCTCTCTCTGTAATTCTCTTGAGGTCTCTCTCTCTCTGTCTCTCTCTCTCTCTCTGTCTCTTTCTCTTGAGGTCTCTCTCGCTCGCTCTGTCTTGCTCTGTAGGTCTCTCTCTCTCTCTCTCGCTCTGTCTTTCTCTTGAGGTCTCTCTCTTTCTCTTGAGGTCTCTCTCTTTCTCTTGAGGTCCCTCACTTTCTCTGTCTTGAGGTCTCTCTCTCTCTCTCCTCTGTCTTGAGATCTCTCTCTCTCTCTCTCTCTCTCTTTCTCTTGAGGTCTCTCTCTCTTTCTCTTGGGTTTTCTCTCTTTTGCGCTTTGTCTTTCTCTTGAGGTCTCTCTCTCTCGCTCTCTTTCTCTTGAGGTCTCTCTCCTCCGCGCTCTGTCTTTCTCTTGAGGTTCTCTCCTCTGCGCTCCCTCTGTTTTTTCTCTTGAGGTCTCTCTCGCTCTGTCTTTCTCTTGAGGTCTCTCTCGCTCTGTCTTTTTTCTTGAGGTCTCTCTCGCTCTGTTTTTCTTGAGGTCTCTCTCGCTCTGTCTTTCTCTTGAGGTTCTCTCTCTCTCTCCTGCTTGTCTTTTCTTGAGGTTTTCTCTCCTCTCGGCGCTCGCTCTGTCTTTCTCTTGAGGTTTTCTCTCTCTCCTCGCTCGTTGCTTTCTCTTGAGGTCTCTCTCTCGCGCTGCTCTGTCTTTCTCTTGAGGTCTCTCTCTCTCGCGCTAGCTCGTCTTTCTCTTGAGGTCCTCTCTCGTTCTCGCGCTCCCCCCCCTGGGGTCTTTCTCTTGAGGTCTCTCTCTCTCGCTCTCTTTCTCTAGAGGTATCTCTCTCGCGCTCGCTGTTTCTTTCTCTTGAGGTCTCTCTCTCTCGCTCTGTCTTTCTCTTGAGGTCTCTCGCTCTGTCTTTCTCTTGAGGTCTCTCGCTCTGTCTTTCTCTTGAGGTCTCTCGCTCTGTCTTTCTCTTGAGGTCTCTCTCTCTCTCGCTCTCTTTCTCTTGAGGTCTCTCTCTCTCTCGCTCTCTTTCTCTTGAGGTCTCTCTCTCTCTCGCTCTCTTTCTCTTGAGGTCTCTCTCTCTCTCGCTCTCTTTCTCTTGAGGTCTCTCTCTCTCGCTCTCTCTATCTCTTGAGGTCTCTCTCTCTCTCGCTCGCTCTGTCTTTCTCTTGAGGTCTCTCTCTCTCGTCGCTCTGCTCTCTCTTGAGGTGTCTCTCCTCTCTCCGCTCTGTCTTTCTCTTGAGGTCTCTCTCTCTCTCGCTTCGCTCTTGTCTTTTTTCTTGAGGTTTTCTCTCGCTCTCTTTCTCTTGAGGTCTCTCTCTCTCTCTTTCTCTTGAGGTCTCTCTCTCTCCTCGCTCCTCTGTCTTTCGCTTGAGGTCTCTCTCTCCCTCTCGCTCTCTTTCTCTTGAGGTCTCCCTCTCGCTCTTTCTCTTGAGGTTTTCCCCTCTCTCTCTTTCTCCTGAGTTCTCTTTTCCTTTTCTTCTCTTGAGGTCTCTCTCTCTCTCTCTCGCTCGCTCTGTCTTTCTCTTGAGGTCTCTCTCTCTCGCTCGCTCTGTCTTTCTCTTGAGGTCTCTCTCTCTCGCTCGCTCTGTCTTTCTCTTGAGGTCTCTCTCTCTCGCTCGCTCTGTCTTTCTCTTGAGGTCTCTCTCTCTCGTGCATGCTCTCTCTCTCTGTCTTTCTCCCCATCGTCTCCTCTCCCGTTCGCTTTGTTACTCGCTCGGTTGCTGCCGCTCTCACCGTCTGTCTCTCTCGCGCACACTCTCTGTGTCTCCTCTGTTTTCTCCCGTCGTTCCCTCCTCCTTCTAAAGCCCTCTCTCGTGCTCTCTCTTTCTCCCCGACGTCTCCTCTCTCTCTCGTGCGCTCTCACCGTCTGTCTCTTTGACAGCTCTGGACTGGGGCGGGCCGCGCCGGGAGTGGTTTGAGCTCATCTGTAAGGTCCTCTTCGATACAAGCAACAAGCTGTTCACTCGCTTCAGTGACACAAGCCAAGGCCTGGTGAGTGCGGCGCTGCTCCTCCCTGCTCACACTCCACCTCCTGAGCCCCGTCCTCTCTCTGCTCACACTCCACCTCCTGAGCCCCGTCCTCTCTCTGCTCACACACCACCTCCTGAGCCCCCTCCTCTCTCTGCTCACACTCCACCTCCTGAGCCCCGTCCTCTCTCTGCTCACACTCCACCTCCTGAGCCCCGTCCTCTCTCTGCTCACACTCCACCTCCTGAGCCCCGTCCTCTCTCTGCTCACACTCCACCTCCTGAGCCCCGTCCTCTCTCTGCTCACACCCCAGACACCTCCTGAGCCCCGTCCTCTCTCTGCTCACACTCCACCTCCCGCGCCCCGCCCTCTCTCTGCTCACACCCCAGACACCTCCTGAGCCCCGTCCTCTCTCTGCTCACAGCCCAGACACCTCCTGAGCCCCGTCCTCTCTCTGCTCACACCCCAGACACCTCCTGAGCCCCGTCCTCTCTCTGCCCCACACCCCCAGACACCTCCTGAGCCCCGTCCTCTCTCTGCTCACACCCCCCCGACACCTCCTGAGCCCCGTCCTCTCTCTGCTCACACCCCCGACACCTCCTGAGCCCGTCCTCTCTCTGTCACAGCCCAGACACCTCCTGAGCCCGTCCTCTCTCTGCTCACAGCCAGACACCTCCTGACCCCGTCCTCTCTCTGCTCACACCCCAGACACCTCCTGAGCCCCCTCCTCTCTCTGCTCAAGCCCAGACAACCCCTCCGGAGCCCCCCGTCCTCTCTTGCTCACACCCCCACCTCCTGAGCCCCGTCCTCCTGCTCACAGCCCAGACACCTCCTGAGCCCCGTCCTCTCTGCTCACAGCCCAGACACCTCCTGAGCCCCCCGTCTCCTTCTGCTCGAAACCCAGACACCTCCGGAGCCCCGTCCTCTCTCTGCTCACACTCCACCTCCTGAGCCCCGTCCTTTTCTGCTCACAGCCCAGACACCTCCTGAGCCCCGTCCTCTCTCTGCACAGAGCACAGACAACTCCGGAGCCCCGTACTCTCTCTGCTCACACTCCACCTCCTGAGCCCCGTCCTCTCTGCTCACAGCCCAGACACCTCCTGAGCCCCGTCCTCTCTCTGCTCACACCCCAGACACCTCCTGAGCCCCCCTCCTCTTCTCGCTCACAACCCCCGACACCTCCTGAGCCCCGTCCTCTCTCTGCTCACACCCCAGACACCTCCTGAGCCCCGTCCTCTCTGCTCACACCCCAGACACCTCCTGAGCCCCGTCCTCTCTGCTCACACCCCAGACTCCTCATGAGCCCCGTCCTCTCTCTGCTCACACCCCAGACACCTCCTGAGCCCCGTCCTCTCTCTGCTCACACCCCAGACACCTCCTGAGCCCCGTCCTCTCTCTGCTCACACCCCAGACACCTCCTGAGCCCCGTCCTCTCTCTGCTCACACCCCAGACACCTCCTGAGCCCCGTCCTCTCTCATGCTCCAGCCCCGACACCTCCTGAGCCCGGTCCTCTCTCTGCTCACACCCGAGACACCCCGCGAGCCGGGCCCTCTCTGCTCACACCCCAGACACCTCCTGGGCCCCGTCTCTCTCTGCTCACCCCCCCAGACACCTCCCTGAGCCCCGTCCTCTCTCTGCTCACAGCCCAGACACCTCCTGAGCCCCCGTCCTCTCCTGCCCCACAGCCCAGACACCTCCTACCCCCTCCTCTCTGCTCACACCCCAGACACCTCCTGAGCCCCGTCCTCTCTGCTCACACCCCAGACACCTCCTGACCCCGTCTCTCTGCTCACACTCCCCCTCCTGAGCCCCGTCCTCTCTGCTCACAACCCAGACACCTCCTGAGCCCCGTCCTCTCTCGCTCACAGCCCAGACCCTCCGGAGCCCCGTCCTCTCTCTGCTCACACTCCCCCCTCCTGAGCCCCCCTCCTCCCCTGCTCACAGCCCAGACACCTCCTGAGGGCCCCCCTCTCTCTCTCACCCCAACACCTCCTGAGCCCCTCTCTCTCTGCTCAACCCAGACACCATCCGAGCCCCGTCCTCTATGTGCTCAAACCCCAGACACCTCCTGGGCCCCGTGCTCTCTTCTCACCCCCAGACACCTCCTGAGCCCCGTCCCTCTGCTCACACCACCCAGAAAACCTCCTGAGGGCCCCGTCCTCTCTCTGCTCACACCCCAGACACCTCCTGAGCCCCGTCCTCTCTCTGCCTCACACCCAGACACCTCCTGAGCCCCGTCCTCTCTCTGCACACACCCCAGACACCTCCTTTAGCCCCGTCCTTTTCTCGCTCAACCCCAGACACCTCCTGAGCCCCGTCCTCTCTCTGCTCACACCCCAGACACCTCCTGGGCCCCGTCCTCTCTCTGCTCACAGCCCAGACACCTCCTGGGCCCCGTCCTCTCTCTGCTCACACCCCAGACACCTCCTGAGCCCCGTCCTCCCCTCCTCTGTTCTAGGTGCACCCCAACCCGAGCCGCCCCCCAGCGCTGCGCCTGAAGCTCTATGAGTTCGCCGGGAGAGTGGTGGGAAAATGCCTGTTTGAGTCGTCTCAGGGCGGAGGCTACGAGCAGCTGGTGCGCGCCCGCTTCACCCGCTCCTTCCTGGCACAGATCATCGGGCTCCGCATGCACTACAAGGTACCACAGGACAACTACAGCTCCCCCCACTGGTCAGCATTAGGATTTCTCCATTCTGTTCTATGGGAATTCCCAGTACAGGGGAGCGCTGTGTTCTCTCCATTCTGCTCTATGGGAGTTCCCAGTACAGGGGAGCGCTGTGTTTCTCCCCCATTCTGTTCTATGGGGGTTCCCAGTACAGGGGGCCCCTGTGTTTTCCATTCGTTCTATGGGAGTTCCGGAACAGGGGAAATGCTGTGTTCTCTCCATTCGTTCTATGGGAGTTCCCAGTAAAAGGGGACGCTGTGTTCTCTCCATTCTCCCCTATGGGAGTTTTCCCCGTACGGGGAGCGCTGTGTTCTCTCCATTCTGTTCTATGGGAGTTCCCATTAACGGGGAGCACTGTGTTTTCTCTCCATTCCTGTTCTATGGTAGTTCCCAGTACAGGGGAGCGCTGTGTTCTCTCCATTCGTCTATGGGAGGGTTTCCCCGTAACAGGGGACCGCTGTGTTCTCCATTTGTTCTATATGGGAGTTCCCAGTACAGGGGAGTGCTTTGTTCTCTCCATTCTGTTCTATTGGATTTCCCAGTACAGGGGAGCGCTGTGTTCTCCATTCTGTTCTATGGGAGTTTCCAGTACAGGGGAGCGCTGTGGTGTTCATCCTGTTCTATGGGAATTCCCGGTACAGGTGTGCGTCTGTACTCTGAGTTCCCATAGAACAGAATGGAGAGTCAGGGGCAAGCTTTGATGGCATATCCTATCAATAATCAACCTCACCGGGGGTTGCGGACGGTGAGGTTCCAGCTGCAGCATTAATAGTCCATGATGCTTTGGGGCCGTGTTCTCCATCTTGCTCCTCTCTTTGTACATTGCTCTGACATCTTGTTTTTTCCCTTTAGTACTTTGAGACGGACGACCCTGATTTTTTCCAGTCCAAAGTTCTCTCTATTTTGACCCATGACGTGTGTGAAGCCGACCTGGTGTTTGCCGAAGAAAAGTATGGGCGTGGGGGTCAGCTGGAGAAGGTCAGTGCAGCTACGGGGAGTGGCGGGGGGATTTGTATCTTAGGCAAACATGAGAGATACCGACGTGATACCGAGCAATGGAGGGAACACAAGAGACGCCTGTGGGCGCTCCGAAACCAACGTCTCCATTGTGTTTACAACCAGTACAAGGAGCATAAGATCAGCCCTACTCGCCGGAGACTCTGTTGAATTCGGTTATGCAGCAGCGGCCAATTTGTGAGTCCACCCCAAAGTCAACAATACTTATACCTCCAAAAAATCAACTATATAACCCTTATGGAGCCATTCGCAGATGGCTACTCGAGAGGCTCTATAGGGGCAAAACATTGCTTTTTTTTGTGCATTATGCGCCATTTTTTCTCTTAAAGGGACACTACTATAAAAAATGTAACCTATATGACCAGCACTATGCAAGTATTAGGATTTTACAAAAAAATTATATAAAGAAAACTACTACTCAATTTACGTTCAAGACTTCCTGTTTTTTCTCTCTGACTTTTCCTCTGTGAGCTTTGATAGCGGCAGTGAAAGGAACTGGGAGGGACCCTGGGAGGTGCGAGGGTTGGCGGCGGCCCCCCGGGGAGGTGCGAGGGTCGGCGGCGGGCCCCCGGGGAGGTGAGAGGGTCGGCGGCGGGCCCCCCGGGGAGGTGCGAGGGTCGGCGGCGGGCCCCCCGGGGAGGTGCGAGGGTCGGCGGCGGGCCCCCCGGGGAGGTGCGAGGGTCGGCGGCGGGCCCCCCGAGGAGGTGAGAGGGTCGGCGGCAGGCCCCCCCCCCCCCCCCCGGGGAGGTACGAGGGTCGGCGGTGGGCCACCGAGGAGGTACGAGGGTCGGCGGCGGGCCCCCGAGGAGGTGCGAGCGTTGGCGTCAGGCCCCCGAGGAGGTGCGAGCGGCGGCGCCTGGCTCCGGGGATGTGTGAGCGTTGGCGGAGGGCCCTGGGAGGTGCAAGGGTTCCCCACATCCTCCCCCAGTGCAGAAAAAGAGGAACCCTTGTCTCTGCCCTTTTGCCTAGTATAATATTATCTATCCCTTTCCAGAGAGCAATAGAGCAATCATTAGGTCATTACCTACTATTTGTAACAAGTGCATAGAGAGAAGCTCTATAGGTTTTAAACATATGGACTTTCATGGCCACGTCATCCTTTGTGATTTTATTTGGGTATAATGTCCACCTTAGTCACCATCTTGGCTGTGCGTTTTCAGCATTGATGAACAAGAGCTTGCACTCCAATATAGAATCTGCAGCAACTGCTATGACGGCGATATCCCTATGCTGCCATCACCGTTGCCACCATTTTTTCACTTCATGTGGAAGTCGGTTGCACCCCTTGGCGGTAAACTCACCTTGCTGTCACATGGAGAATTTCGTCACATACGCTATAGCCATACCGCCATCATCCGCTGCTGATATACCAGGATGGGAGGCGTTGGTTTCGGAGCGTTCCCGCATCGCGGGGCGGGTGTCTGTACATGACCTGGGGCTGCACGCCGCCATGTTGCCACTCTCTGGTGCTCACGGGGTGTCTGTACATGACCCGGGGTGGCACGCCGCCATGTTGCCACTCTGTGGTGCTCGCGGGGTGTCTGTACATGACCTGGGGCTGCACGCCGCCATGTTGCCACTCTCTGGTGCTCGCGGGGCGGGTGTCTGTACATGACCCGGGGTGGCACGCCGCCATGTTGCCACTCTCTGGTGCTCGCGGGGCGGGTGTCTGTACATGACCTGGGGTGGCACGCCGCCATGTTGCCACTCTCTGGTCACTTTCCTGTTGCTCTTGCAGATGGTGGAGCTGATTCCCGGCGGCGCTCACATTCCAGTCACCAATGACAACAAGATCTATTATCTGAACCTGCTGGCGCAGCACCGCCTGTGTAACCTGGTGCGTGAGGAGGTGGAGCATTTCCTGAAAGGTGAGCAGAGCCACGGCTGTAGGTCCGTGCGTTGTCCTGCCGCCCGTGCTGACCTCTTGTTTATCCTCACAGGACTGAATGAGCTCGTGCCTGACAATCTGCTCGGAATATTCGATGAGAACGAGTTAGAGGTAAGCGGTATTATAAAGCGTCATCATACATGTCAGCCGGTATACATGCACATTCTGTGCCGATTATGGTCCAGTTCAAACCCAGTACTGAGCGGCTGTGCTGCATAACATGGCCCAGTGCATCCCACCGCCTAAGAATAGGAAACGGCACATCCCACCGCCTGAGAATAGGAAACGGCACATCCCACCGCCTGAGAATAGGAAACGGCACGTCCCACCGCCTGAGAATAGGAAACGGCACGTCCCACCGCCTGAGAATGGGAAACGGCACGTCCCACCGCCTGAGAATGGGAAACGGCACATCCCCCCGCCTGAGAATAGGAAACGGCACGTCCCGCCGCCTGAGAATAGGAAACGGCACGTCCCGCCGCCTGAGAATAGGAAACGGCACGTCCCGCCGCCTGAGAATAGGAAACGGCACGTCCCGACCGCTGAGAATAGGAAACGGCACGTCCACCCGCCTGAGAACATGAAACGGCACTTCCCTCCGCCTGAGAATAGGAAACGGCACGTCCCGCCGCCTGAGAATAGGAAACGGCACGTCCCGCCGCCTGAGAATAGGAAACGGCACGTCCCGCCGCCTGAGAATAGGAAACGGCACGTCCCGCCGCCTGAGAATAGGAAACGGCACGTCCCACCGCCTGAGAATAGGAAACGGCACGTCCCACCGCCTGAGAATAGGAAACGGCACGTCCCGCCGCCTGAGAATAGGAAACGGCACGTCCCACCGCCTGAGAATAGGGAAACGGCACGTCCGCCGCCTGAGAATAGGAAACGGCACGTCCCCGCCGCCTGAGAATAGGAAACGGCACGTCCCGCCGCCTGAGAATAGAAACGGCACGTCCCGCCGCCTGAGAATAGGAAAACGGCACGTTCCCGCCGCCTGAGAATAGAAACGGGCCCTCCCCCTGAAAAATGGAAACGGCACGTCCCCCGTAGAAAAAGG
>JAODAL010015216.1:0-84666 GCA_025379985.1 Phyllomedusa bahiana
ATACTGCAGAAGGGGGGAAAGGAGGTTGACATTACACGTGGGCCCCGCCTAATTACCAATCACATGGCCGGCTGGAACTTCATCAAGGTCTGATCAGTTAGTGACGCTTAACCTCACATAAAATGTGGTGAATCAATGTTATTACCAATGTTCGTATTGTTTTGTACAAATGATACTTCTTATCCCACCCATAAATGTTCACTGAAACTGAAAACCTTGTTGATCCAACATGAAAAGGCACCGTATAATGTCAGCAAATAAATAAATCCTCAGTAATCTGCCCTAAAGATTACACGGCCAAAGTGGTTTCTTGTTTAATAGCCTTCAAGAGCCTTGTTGAGACGGGCCATAACAGTGAAATTATATTTAATTAATTCAATCAGGGATAATCCTGAATAAGAATTCTACACAATTTGTATGAATTTGCTGGTGGAAAGCCAAACTAGTCTCCTGTGGTGTAAACACTTTACGAATAAACATCCAATAACTCTCTCCTAGAGGAAATGGTCACAGCAGTGACTATTGGATAAATCAAAGAGTGTCCTTGCTCTGTTTATGGGGATATGAGGATTTCTAGATCCAATGCAGGGGTGTCAAACTGCGGCCCTTCAGCTGTTGGGAAACTACAACTCCCATCATGCATTTGTATTATCTATAACAGTGGGCATGATGAGAGTTGTAGTTTCCCAACAGCTGGAGGGCCACAGTTTGACCCCCGTGCAATAGAGGGTGCTGGAGAGTCCCGCTCTGTTCCCATAAGCCTTTAAAAATATGCAAATATCCAGTAGGGTGTTAAAGGTGTTAAATCTCCAATCACTGACATGGTGCTTCTCCCCAATGAGATACCTTGCCCCTTCTGAGCTACACTCAACGTCTCTCATCTAGCCAGCCAGTAAGCTCTAGTCTGCACTGATGAGGGGCAACACCCGAAAAAGCTGTATGCAGATGAACTACACCGGCATGGCTTGAATCCTTTTCACAGGCTCAGTGAGTCACATGTGACTTGAGGATTGCTATATCCCATAGAGGGCACTGGAGAGTTAAGCCCTCTTCCCATAAACCTTTTGGAATATGCAAATACCCAGTGGGGTGTAAAAGGCGTTAAATCCCCACACACCTACATGGTGCTTCTCTCCAATGAGATATATTAACCCCTCTATGAGGATATAATAAATGATCAAACAAGAAGTGATCAGGATGCAAATTGAAAAAGGCAACCATTCAGCTTGTTCAAGCTGCCCAAAACAGGCTGTCTTAGCGATGGGTGTTTCACCCTAAAACACTATGGCGATTCAGAGTAAAATACCCTGTAAAACTGAGCTGGTTAAAGGGAGATGCCGCAACAGACAGGAAAGAGGAGTCCGATGCTGAGCTTCTCCTTGCCGAGCTCAGTGGACCCATCGCCTCCATCTGCGCTACTTCTTCCCATACCTGGCTCAGTTGGGTGTTTTACTCTAAAATACCGTATTGTTTCAGGCATTACTGAAACAAACCTGTTCCCATTTCAAACTGCTCATTGTTTGGTAGCATGACTGATCAGGTGGGTTCCCATTAACTTGAGGTGTATAAAGTAATCACGCCCCAATATATCAACTTCCATGCAAAAAGGAAATACTGTACATATACATATGCTAGAGAATATTATACACTATGCAGAGTTTACACCATTTTATGGAGCCATCTTCTATTCTCACTTCAGATCCACATATATTTAGAGTGCATACAAAATAGCACACAATACCGCATTGGGTGTTATCATAGTATAACATGGTACACAAGGGGTTCATAACTATTTCCGGTCCTAGGGTCACAATGTCAAATTGATCAACTAAGAAGGGTCACATTAAAATAGTTATTTCCACTTCTGACATTTGTTGCCTATCAAAGTATCTGCCATACATGTGCAAAATATAAACTTTATTATCCAATATGTCAGTCACAGTGCACAAAATTTATTCCACAATCCGGGTGAACATCACAAGAAAATTCAAACAGAGTGTTTGTAACGAAAACGTTTTCGGTCCAGAGACCTTAACAAGATTATTTCTCATAGCTGTTCACCCGGTCCCATTCTCCCTATACAGGTGCCACTGATTCGCACCCATCAGACTTGAATGGCAGATAGTTATAGTCCCATAGTCCGGCACTAACGCATTTCACTGTGGTGCCCGTTATTTGTTACAAATACCAAAATTATATCTTCAATGACACACACAGATTTCAAATGCAAATATTTATTATCCAACGTGTTAGTCACAGTGCACAAAATGTATTCCATGATCCGGGTGGACATCACAAGAAAATTCAAACGGAGCATTTTTCCCCAACCGGGTGTTTTCTCTGGACAGCTATGAGAGATAACCTTGTTGAAGGTCTCTGGACTGAATTTCCTTGTGATGTTCACCCGGATCATGGAATACATTTTGTGCACTGTGACTAAGGGTATGTTCACACGGCTTATTGCGGTGCGTAACTTCAAAGCACAGGGGCGCCGGCCCCATAAACACGTAATGTCAGCGGCGAGTATTCGCTGCTAACAATTGACATGTCCGTACTCCTTCCACGCGCGGGGGATGTCACGTAATCTATAGTTCTCTATGAGAGCTATGAATTACCGTAATTAGTGCGCGCATTTCGCGCGACAATACGTGGCAAAATGCGCTCCGAAATCCGTGGTATTTTAAGCCATGTGAACATACCCTAACACATTGGATAATAAATATTTTGCATTTGAAATCTGTGTGTGTCGTTGAAGATTTAATTTTGGTATTTGTAACAAACAACGGGCACCACCGTGATTTGAGTTAGTGCCGGACTATGGGACTATAAATATCAGTGGCAAATCAGTGGCACCCGTATGGGGAGAATGGGGTCCCTTTCTCCCCCATTTGGCAGAGATAAGACCATACATCTATAGCCCTCCCTGCAATATAGAATATAGTAGTTACAAAAACAGCCAAGCATTTTACAGCTTTCATAAACTACAACAGAAAGAGCTGCATCCATAGATGGCTACCTTTCCACCTCATATAATCTTTTTGGAGTGCTAAATATGGGTCAAGGCACCACATTTTCTTGATATAGCCATACACTAAAACACATCTCGACTCGAACATGGAAACCACATGTAAGCTACCACTAGACACAAACTAGCATTTTTTGTGGCTAGAAAGTTGGGGGTTACACAAAACTGCATAACCCCATGCTACTGGTTGTGCACCCCTGTTATAAAGCATCTGTTCTCTTTGTTGTCCCAGGGTCCTTATTTGCTAGGCCTCGCCAATGGTAAATGCAACTTCAATGATTTTACTACTAAAGTGTTTCTATGATGTCACTATAGGTATTCAACCCACTATTTAAGTGAGTCTGAAACAAACAGCAGTAAATATAATGTCAGTTTGCTGGGGATTGAAGCAATCTAGTTTGGTTCCAGGATTATCCAAGAGAACAAGCAGCATAAGTGAAAAGGCTTCAACTACCCTATCTTTTGTATTTTAAGACGCACTGGACCATAAGACGCACCTACCGTATTTTTCGGACTTTAAGACGTACCACCATTTTCCTCCCAAATTCGGGGGAAAAACAGTGCGTCTTATAGACCGAAAAATACAGTACTTTGTGGCTGATTGTAAGGTTCTATGGAAAGATAAAAACTAGAATCGTACCAAGAATAGTATATGCAAGAATTGTGAAACTGTAGGATCTCTACCCATGACTGTGCATCTTAATGAACAAATATGTTCTTCACGACAGCTTGTGTACCAATCAGTTTCTGCTATAGTGTTAGTAAGTGGCAGATGGTTGTGGGTAGTGTTCATATGATGACTCTGTGGGAAATTAGGTCACCAAAGAACAGTATGTTTTCTCCACATTGTCTCCAACTAAAAAGGTCTGAAATTACCCGGTAACAGTAACAAACATGATTCGCAGGTGATATAATTACCTGCTATAGAAACAGGATCATACAGCACTTACCATGATTACCCCAAGGCTCCATAAATCACATGATTCATCATAGCCCTGATGAGAGAGTAGCTCTGGTGCTGCATAGTGCAGTGTAAAACAAGGAGTGTGCATGGGCCTGGACCCCGGTGGACGGAGCCTGGCAAAGCCAAAGTCTATCACCTTTAGAACAGCATCTTCACCGGGAGATGAAAGAAGAAGATTCTGTTTAAAGCAAGGAGAGCAGGTCATAGATAACAAGCATGGTCGGACATCCAATTTCTTGACTCTAGACCCGTAGAGTAGGTCTTAAGTTTCTGACTGTCTCACCTCAGGCTTAAGATCTCTGTGCACCACTCCAGCTTCATGCATATGAGTAACAGCACTAACAAGACTGCGCATCAGACTACTTGCCTCCACCTCACTAAAGCGAGATTGCTTCTTGATGCGTTCCAGTAACTCCCCACCATCCAAGAGCTCCATCACGAGATAGGAGTGATACTATGACACAGAAATGTTCTAATTAGGAAATGTCCCGATGCCGCAAAGCGCAATTTACACGCAGGAAAAATATGCTCAAGGCTTGTGTTTCATTGAAAAAAAAAAGGGAATGGAAACTTTCTAGCAAACTTCTTCTTAGGCCATAAAACCAGTATTTCCTCTTTGTTTCGACAAGATTTCAAAATAGACATCTTTTTTTAATTTGCCTCTATTGCATTTAAATTGTTTTAACATCTCTAAAAAAGTCAGGCTAGACTCCCATCTGCATTCACATTCCTGGCTTTCTGTTTCGTTAAAAAGGGGCGACACCACATCTGTTACATGATGGACACCAACGGAACCCACTGACTATGACTGGATCCATCAGGTTTCCATCATACGAAGAAAAACACTGCCGCCACTCCCACAGTGAACAGAACCCAGTTTTGGCTATCAAACTGGGTAAAAGGCGTAATTGGAAAAATAGCGCAAACTATTTCTAATAAGATATTTTATTTCAAGCAAACAATTCGCTTCGTGCCATCTGCACTTTGTCAGGTTCATACATAATAAATATCCAGTCTGAAGTATTTTTTTATATTTCATAGGTTGAAATAAATATCAGGCAGCCAGTCACAGCAAAGGTGGCGTGGCCCGACTCAGGCTGCAGAAATAGCTCTAAATACACACAGATTAGCTAATAGCTGCTATACTAAATTATTTAGATAATGCACACCAATTGCAAAAGTGCTCATTTTTTCTGTCCCCAAGATTACAAATATGATCTCTGTAGCGAGAAAGCCCCTTCAAGTTACTGTTAAAGGTTGTATTAAAAGGAAATTTATATTTTTAAGTTTTTTGAATTTCACTTATTCATTTTATAAACTTTTTACGTTTTATTTTACACTTTGTTTAGAAGGGAACTTTCACTTTTAGTTTCTTATTGTAATTCACTGAAATACTTCTGCATTTCAACTGCCTGTGCATATAAAATGTACAAGCAACTGGAGGGGAATTCTACATTTCTGAAGATGACCACAAGCTCAGCGCCGTCTTTTAAGATTGCTATTAATTGCGGTATTGGAAAAATATCTAGGACTGGAGATTCTGCAGGTCCCAACTATTGTTACAAAGTAATGGCTTGTAATCAAAACTAGTTCTGCAGGTGACTGCATCGTTTCCAAGGCTGTACATTATCAGTAGATGCATGATCAAAGGGGTGTTATTATTATCTTACGGATTTGCTTTAAACATATAGGCAAAACCTAAATAAATATTATTACTTAATACATTGCTACATTCTTATTTTACTTTATTGTAAAGACAGAGCAGTTTTTATCCACTGCTTGCTTACATATGCTTTACATATGCTTGTTTACATATGCTCTAGCACTGGATGTTACCCTCTAGTGTGTCTTATCAGCATGATGGGAGTTTACTGGTAAAAAACTTTGACCCTTTAGAGTTTGACACAGACAGCCGAGACGACTCATGCCCTGTCCACACTGTTATATTTGTATGCAAATACAAAGATAACAGTGTGACTGTAGAAGAATCGTACAGTTTGCCTTGGCAGCTTTCCCTCATGATAAATACAGGTCCACTACCTCACATTTATAGCCAGGCCTCCTCCAGAACAGTGTCATTTTTAGGTAGGTGGTGGTGGTGGTGGGTAGCCAGATAGGAAATCCCCTTTAAGTGTACATCCTGCAGACAGTTATTGCAATCTATTGGTCACAGCTTAGATGTTGACCAATAGATAACAATTAAATGTTTGGCCACTCTTGCAATGTGGCATAACTTTTTGACTGAAATATAATGTTTGAAGCTTGGTGCAATATTCTGCAGCATTCGTCTGAAGTCAGGAAGCTGGATGAAAATTTTTCCTATTTAGTTTTGTGCTTATGTATGTAACCAAAGCTGCAAGTAACAGCAGGAAGTAACTGCCTGTTACTGACATGGCTCCCCACACACACTTATCCCAATGGTGTGGATTATACAAGTATCATTCTAACCAAAAACAGAGCATGTGTGCCCTCTGTCACTAATAGAGAATGGGGGAAGAGTTTCTCATACAGGACTGAGAAGATAAGCAGTTGACCATCAACTCTCAATTGCAAAAATGTATGTGCTTACAGAAAGGGTCATGTTTACTTTTATTTTAGCTGGATTTGTGTAACTCGGGGTCTGCTTGGTTTTGTGCTTATCTATATATGTAGTCTTTCCCCCACAAAACTGAATTTTTAGCATTTATTTTTTAATTTTTATTATTATTAGTTATTTAATTTTCATACTGTGCATTGCTGCAAAACTGCATGGGGGAGCCCATACTTGTAAAGTGTTTGGTGCCGTTTTCACAGTGTGCCAGGTGTCAAAAATATATATAGGTGTCACGAGCTATAACATGTTTTTTTGTTTTTTTTTTTAGAATTCAGGTTTTAGTTGTTTTAAAAGTGTTAAAAGTATCCCAGCAGCACAAGGTTTAAAACAGTATGCAGACTGCAAGAATGAAACATACATGAACAGACCAGATCCCATCTCAATGCTTATAAATCAAGTAAAATCCCAAGTTTGTTTAGAGAGCGTACCAAGCTTCTCTAGGAACATTCCAGTAAGGAACAACCTATATGGTTTATGAACTGCTTTACACACCATATGTTGCTATTGAGAGATAGATGGAGATGAGGAAAAAATGTTTGCTGTTCCTAGTAAAGAAAAGCAGACCTGGTCGTGGAGAACGTCATGAAGATTCACAATGTTTGGATGCCCCTGACATAACTTCAGAGCTGCCACTTCCCGCTGAGTGTTCACCTCCATCCTATGAAAATGTTAAAAAAGGAAGCTACATGTTAGGTCAAATAATTATAAAATTATGTTCTGATATATAGATCTCAGAACATATGTGTCCTTGTAGGCAAAAGACCCTTGTAGGGGTGTTCCCAGCACAGGCTTTGATGGCATATCAATAAGCCACCAAAGTCTGATAGGTGCCGGTCCCACAGATGGGACCGGCACCCATCTCTGGAACAGGCCTCCCAAAGTCATGGGGCAGAACAAAGCGCAGGTCCCGCTTGTGCACAGCTCTCCATTCTGTTCTATGAAAGTTCTGAGACATGCATCGTGTTCAGAACTCGCACAAAACAGAATGGAGAATTGTGTGCTAGCCTGACTGGCTCTCCATAAGTTTTGGGGGCCCATTATTAGAGTCCCAAATGTTGCACCAATCAGAATTTGATGGCATATCACTAGGATGTACCATAGGAAGGGAAGATCTCTCCTTAAGGAGAGCACCGAACGAACGGCTTGTAGAGTTTGTTTTGCCTTTTCGCCCTCTACTTAGCATCTGCATATCACAAGGCAATATAGGAAAGGGGCTGAGACGCCCACTGCGCCCTCTGTTGGATGTAACAAATCCTCAATTTGCTTTTGACCCACCGAGTCTTGAGAAAGCAAAAAGGATTTTTAGCCAAGCCAGTATCTCTCATCTGCAGACAACGCTGTTTCGGGATTTTTGTCCCTCATCAGTGCAGAGCAGAGAAGATACTGGCTGGCTGTGTGGGAGGCATCGAGTAGCTCAGGAAGGGAAGATCTCTCCTTAGGGAGAGCATTGAACAAACGGCTTGTAGAGTTTGTTTTGCCTTTTCGCCCTCTACTTAGCATCTGCATATCACAAGGCAAAGGATGTACCATCAAAGTCTATGGTGGGAACTCCCCTTTAATTTTAATACAAAATGAGGTTCAACTGACCTCTTGCTCAGGATTTTCACAGCATACTCTTTCTTGCTCTGCCGATGTCTACATTTTCTGCACACTGAGAAACTGCCGGATCCTAGTGCAGGCTCTTGTAAATCCATCTCATACTGCTGGAAGAATGGAGAGTCCTAAGAACAACAAAAAATATGGGAAGAGATTTACCAGAAAGAAGAAGTAGAACAGGATGTGGGATACAGATTTTGCTGTTTTACTGCAGTTTACAAGTGAAAAATTGAACCATGTTTTACCTTCATAGCAGCGCTCAGTACCAGCGTAGGGCTGCCAGGCTTGTCAACAGATGGAGCCGGCACATCTGTCATGACTGCATTTACACCAAAGAGGACGGAAGGTGCCACAAAGGAATAACCCTGAGTTATAAGAAAGGGAAGCAAAAGTAAATCACCAAGAATTCTTTTTTTTTTTTTTTTTTTTCTAAATTAAACCAGATTTTGATACATATTCTCTTTTTGCTAATTTGTTTTTATTTTCTGATTGCAGATGTGCTTAGTCTATATACTGTATACTATTATTGGGGTGGTCAGCTTGCTTCAACTGCTGCTCTGTTAACACCTGTCCGGACATTTGTGTTACAGCAGCCACATAAACCGTAACAAACTGGTGCCTGGAGAAAACTCACTGAAACCCATTGATGAGTTTTGTGTGCATGCTCTGTGAACTGTACCAAGGTTGGGGTGTGTGTGTGGGTGGAGGAGAAGGAAGGTGGGGGGGCTCACTAGATTTTTGTATTAGTTTTAAGGCCCTGTTCACACGACGGTTATGGCCGCGGGTTCCGACGCGGTTTCCGCGGCCAAAACCGCGTCCAAATCGCGCCCAGTTTATTAACATGGTTTCCTATTGGAAACCGCGTTAATATTCACACGGCGCGGGGGTGTCGCGGTTTACCCCCCTGCCTATTAATTTGCATGGGGGCAAGCCCTCTCCGCAAGCCGCGCCCCAAGCCACGCCGAGACCACGCCCAGTACCCGCGCCGCAAACCCGTGTAGGGCGACGCGAGTTTGCGGTGAGGTTAGGACGACGTTTGGCCATGGGAACCGCGGTGAAAGCCACAGCTGAACCCGCGGCCAAACCCGTCGTGTGAACATGCCCTAATAAAGGTAGTAATATAAAAAATAAGAAACATTGCCAAACATGTTTACAAATACATAGTAACAAAAAACAAGGCTGGAGAAAAACACAGCTCCAACCTACAAGATCATGATGAAGGCACAAACCCCTATGAGGCTGATGCCAACTGTCAAATACAAGAGAGAAAAAAATAAAAATCTTGACTCCAAATATGGCAACCAGAATAAATCCCTTGATCATCGACTATATAATCTAGTACCCATAGCCTGTAATAATATATTTCTTAAACTTGATCAATGAATCCACAATCACCCCCCTCTTACTGCACGGAGTTCCATAGTCTCACTGCTCTTACAGTAAAGAATCCCTGTGTATAGATTTATATTTTTTAAATACATTCTTTTATGGGCAGAAAATTGCATTACAAGATACTTTGCAAAACTAAGGCGTTATTTTAGAATGAGATATCGCATATCATTAAAAACATTCTTTTATGTGTGTTAAGGAGGTTATTCAGTGAAAAAAAAAATACTTTAAAACATAATAAGCTTCCCAAAACTAGGCACTTTTGTAACATATTTTCATCAAATTTTCTGTGTAATTCCTCCAGTGCTACATCAGTTATGTGATGACTGGAAGCTTAGGAGTATGTGTTTCTACACACACAGGAAACAGCTATGTGTCAAGCACAGGAGATCATGTAACCAAAAGGTTGTGGCTTATTTCAGGGCAGCCATTGAAGTGACACATTTTTCGTTTTGCCTCCCAAAGAGGAGTGTACACAAACATTGAGGTTAGGAGGGAGAAAGACATGTAAGTTCAGCAAAGGATCTTGTGGCTTACTGTTGCCAATAAACTTTGCCGCTTCACTTGGCAGAACTCTTTGGTTACAATATCTATATCGCTATGCTAGCTTTTACATTTTCGATATAAAGACTTCTTTTTGAAAATATATTTAGAGTTAGTCTTTATTTTTAAACACCGAGTCCATTCTTAGCTCCTGCTCGCTGCCTGTTACTACGAGGCCGATTCCTCTGTGTCTTGACTGATCTCTTTTAGAAAAGATAGTCTGCATTCCAGCAAGTATTTTTCTCTGAAATACATTTTAGAGAGGTACAGATCTATCACTTTTAGATCACTTTTGTATTCCCATTTTAAAAAAACAAGACTTTCCCAAACAGTGGGGCATCTCTTGTGTATAAATGTTTTATCACAAAAGAGCTTACATACTTTCTATATTATTAACCGCTTTAACTGAACGCCTGAAAAGTAGTTAATGACAGCACATTTTCTTAGTTTTTGCCTCCTTGCGTTTCAACAGTCGTAACTTTATTGTTTCAATGACGCAGTTGTATGAGGCCTCGTTTTATTCGAGACCAGTTGTACTTTATGGGGGAATAGTTCATTTATAAATAATTGCAGAATTTTAAAAAAATCTTTTTTACATTTTTATTATACCATTCACATTTCACACTTAATAACTTGTTAGATTAATTCTACAGGTTATTATGGTTGTATGGATACCTAATGTGTGTCATGTATTAACATTTTTTATTATTTATTTTTATTGTATTATATATATTTTTTTACACTTATGTTTTTAATTTTTTTTTTTTTTAAATCCCATGAAGGGAGAAGTGTTATTTATTTTTATTTTTTTTTACACTTAGTAATTTGTTAGCATATTCATATAGGCTAATATATGATAATCCGTGTCAATCAGACACAGGCCGTGATCAGGCCAGCTCATAGTCTGCCCTGATCACTGGCTTCTTACACAGACACCCCTGGGGCTACTCTAGATCCCCAGGGCTGACTGTGCAGCCGTTCCCCGGGCTCTGTCGGGTCACCGGGTGTTCCGATCAACCGACAGAGCAAGGAAACCCTTTGATTGTGCTGCGGTGACGAATTGCCGCAATCAAAGGGCTAAAGCACCGGAGAGCGGAGGTTTCCCCCGCTCCCCGTTGCTTGCAGGAGCTGTGCTGGGAACACGGCTGTGTAGTACAGCCCCGCTCCCGGAGCTGCGGCGGCGCCGGGCGCGCGGCCTCTGATGTATGCAGCGATGCCAAAAGACGTCACTGCAGACGAACGACCTGCCCCAGCCGACGTCAAAAGACGGTGGGCGGTCGTTAAGGAGTTAAAGTACATGACTTCCTCAACAATTCTGCCTATCCATCATGTAGAGGATACTAGTAACAAATGGACTTTTAACCAATTAATATTAAAAAGCAGTTATTCTGTAGGAAAAACACCCCATTCACATCACCGAAATATGTTAATGTGATTCTAAGGCAAAAAGTTAATAATGCAGGTTTATTGTAGGGACAACTAATACGTAAATATACAGAGAAGATAACCTTTTTGTAATTAACCTATTTAAGAAAACACAGTATTAGTTTATATGAATGAAGACCTGGAATATACGAGCTCCAGAAGGTGGCGTAGCAGCAGGAGAGTACACCGGATCAAGACTTGTAAATTCATCAGAAAAATTACTGACATCTGTCTCATTGCGGATAGAGGGCCGGAATGGCGGAGTGACTTTACGGAGAGCCAAAGAGTCCCAGTCCAGACCCTGCAACAAAATCATCAATGAAGCACAAAAGTTCATACATCGAACAAAGAGAAATCGAAAAGGATGCCTTAGTTCTAAAACATTTAAAATAGAAACTGGAGGTCACTTACCCGATAAAAAGGGTGTTCTTTTATTTGTGAAGCCCCTCCTGCCCCAAGTCGTTTTTTAGGATCCTTGCGGAGAAGCTTTTGAAGGAGATCTCGAGCCTCCAAACTTAAGGAGGAGGAATACGTTGGATCCATCTTCAGAATCCGCCTGCAGTGACAAGGGTCCGCATTTTAAATTCCAGGTCTTATTCACGGCTTGTTACATGCACAGATATAGTACATAATATAACTGCATTTATTTTATGTTACCACAGCAACCACTTAAATGCATATTGAAAATGTTATATGGCTTGGATAACTCCTTATCACATAATAGATCTCCGATAAAGAGCTGATGTCACGGACGCAGTAAGGTTTAATGTACACAACATATTTTAGAATTGCGTCAATAATTAAAATGACAAATTCACGGCACGTGTTCCCGTTAAATCTAATATAATACTCATTCCATGTGCGAAATAAACATGGATTCCACAATGAAATCCGCATAATGTTCCTCCATGTGAACAGGACCTAAGAATTACATTATACCTGCAGCACTCTATAAGCACTAAAAAACGGTCAAAGAGGACATAAGAATTTTATGGAAAAGCATTTCTGCTACTATGGAATATATGAAAATTTTTGGAGGTTCTTACTGTGAATTTTGGACCAAAACTGTAAATACCCACCTACCGAGGCAAGTTGACCTTAATTCAGGTGGGAACCTATGCTAATGTCACCTCTCTTGGTGTCTGTTCAGACCTCCACATTTCAGGGAGTAAAGGTTCCAACTATAACCTTTTTTTTTTCCTTTCTAAGATTACATGGCGCCTATAAAAGGGGATTTTTCCATCTCAGACCCATCAATATAATAATGTCTTAAATGCCTGCTATACATGTCTGATAGGTACAGGTCCCATCTCTGGAACACGCACATATCTTGGGAATGGGCCCCAGAAAGTCACCGTGCAGAGCGAAGAGGAGGCTGCGCGTTTGCGGTACTCTGCATTCTATTCTGAATACAACCCACCTCTGGGACCCATCAATTAGTTAAGCTATATCCTATCGATAGACCATAAGTGTCTGCGGTGGTAACACCGGTTGGGCAGTCCATGCTATGCAAAGATATCCTGTTTCCCTACAAAAAGGGAGATGCAATTTGTAGGGGGTCTCTCGATTACAGTTAAAGGACAGATCGCTAATGACCCTATGTTTCAAGGAAGGCCAATTTAAAAGGATGGTTAGCAGCATAAAAGAACCTACATGGGTTAAACCTAGAAATGTTACTGTATAATTGTGAAATGTGTAACCTCTAAATCTTATAAGGTACGTTTTCTCATCTCACCTGGACACCTCACTCTGTGAGTTCTTTTCTCCTTCCAGCGTGAATGGAGACGCTCCGGTCAGTAGTTCATAAATGAGGATCCCTAAGCTCCACCAATCCACAGACTGCATTAACATAGAAAGCAGATCTTACTAAATCTCTCATTTCTAAGATAGCAATGGCGAAAGAACAGCACGGCTTACAGAGGAAGCCTTTACTCACCTTGCCATGACCACCCTGCCCTCGAATTATTTCTGGTGCCATATATTCAGTTGTGCCACAGAAGGAATATGTGCGCTCACACTGTACAACAGAAACAATTTTTAGAAAAAAAAATGAAACAAAGTAATGAGAAAAAATGGATCTATTTTTCTTAAAATTCTCTCACCTCTTCAGCCACAAACTCCTTGCTGAGGCCAAAGTCAGTCAGCACCACATGCCCATCACTGTCCAATAAGATATTCTCCAGCTTAATGTCTCGGTATACAATTCCCAGCTGGAGAAGAAACTTTTTGGGTCAGAACAATCCCTGTTGACGTCACACTCAATAAAAACCGCTAGGAAGGCCTTACCTTGTGCAAGTGCTCAAGGGCCAGAATAACCTCTCCAGAATAAAACCGTACTGCATCTTCTGAGAAATTATCCCGCTGATAGAGGTGAGTGAAAAGTTCCCCGCCGCTAACATAATCTGTTAGGATACAGAAGAAAAAAACAAAAGTAACACTAGTGTCACCAAAAAGTCAAAACTGAAACCACACCGTCATGTTAGGTACACCTTTTTAGGTCTTGGCAAGACCTTCCTTTGCTCCTAAAAGCAGCTCGAGTTCATGAAATGCTTTTAACAAGTTACTGGAAAAAAAAAAGCAGCAAATATCAAGAATTATCTCACGTCTCTTCAGGCAAATAAGTATTATTCGCTTAAGAATACCTAAAGATTCTGCCCGTGTTGACACAAATGGATGAAGATCTGGTGACGCCATTGATCCAACAATCATTTAATAGTCAGGAACATCACAATTTATCCCCTTTATGGCGACTTATCTGAACAGCAATTGTTCAAATGAAGGTGCAGTTAGCTGCAATTCACACAAGGCTCCAGAAAACTAGGTGTCCCGATACTGGAGAACGGTTATTGATGTGCCTACAAAACTTGCATGGAGGAAACCAGTGATTTTCTTTCCCACACAAAAAAAAACCCAAACCTCTGGTTAACATTGCACCTGTTTAGTGGCTATTCTGTTACTTTCTATGCTATTCTGGGAAAGACGGTGACCAGCTTGATTACGATCTTGTTCCTGCTTACATGTAACAGGAAGGCGAAGGAACAGCTCAAATAGCTCTACAGGGAGGATCATTAAAAAAAACAAAAAACTCCAGCATCATAAAAATCAACACAGACACCTGAAAAACAACATGTTTTCCATTGTTAAGCTTATAAAGGATGGAGATCATCAACCCAAAAGAAAAATCTGAGTAGGTACTATGTTATATAGATACTATAGTATGAAAGGTGCAGATTTTCTAGGCTGATTTTTCAGGTACTCTTTCCATAACTGCACGTCAAGTTTGTAGCCGAAACCATGCAAATTGTACTGGTGTTACCTCTTATGACAGATGTGAAGTTAGATACAATTCGGGTGTAGTCTTTGAAGGGAGGCTAAGGCTGGGCCCTGAGGCCTGAACAGTTCTGTCTTAACATTATAGACCCTGAAGCAAAGCAGTTCTCTGGGCGCTGCATACACAACTACTCAAAGGAATTAAAAATGCAAATGAATCGATATAAAAAAACACACCACCATTGATCTATTGGTACCTCTGACAAAATCAGTGTTTTGACATTTAAAAAACACTTATTATCTGCTGCACGTTAGCAGGAAATTCAAATGCTGGGTGGGTGATTGACAAATTGGTGTTCAGAATATATCCCGAAAACCTGTTGCTGGATACTTCTGTGACAGGTCTCGAAAATTCTAGCACCCCACCCCCCACTTTTTTTTTTTAAATTAACTGCTCACCTCCCGTAACTATTTTTATGAAGCAGAGAAGAAGAATGGGATCTGGCTACCAGCAGAAAGCCCGTTACAGGCAATTCCCAAGGTGCCAGATTTTGGGAACCAATGTTCAACCAGAGCGCTCAATCTAGTATGCGCATATAAACGCCCGTATTTTTATGAAGCAGTCAAAGTGCCAGCCCTGTGCTGTTACATGCTTGATGTTCTTGACGGAACTGGAGGGTGGTTAGGCAGTTTTACCCGGAGCGTCGCCAACTATGTACAGATATCCCGTCCACATGTACATACCTACCAGAGACCAGTTTTGGTGGGTGACTGCTTTTCAGATCATATGACGAATGTATAACAATTTTTAGGTCTCCCG
Source organism: Phyllomedusa bahiana (assembly GCA_025379985.1). NCBI lineage: Eukaryota > Metazoa > Chordata > Amphibia > Anura > Hylidae > Phyllomedusa > Phyllomedusa bahiana. Next base: position 15,626 of record JAODAL010015216.1, read on the forward strand.
ATAAAACCTTAAGACTCGGTTCTGTGATATCACTATGTGCATTATGCCTATACTCTTGTGCTGTACCATCACTGTTATCCTTAGCTATTAAGTACTACATTACTATATGTGCAATGAGGGCATGTACACATCAAGAACCAACCTTAAGCGTACAGGTCTGAATATCTTAAAAGAAATATAATTTTTTTTTAAATGCAGATGTAGCAACAGGCTACAATATACCAAACATAATGACTACGTTAAGTCCGTTTCATGACACCACTTTTTTTTTTTATTACCCCTGTGCATTGATGCAGTGTGACCTTAAAGGGGTTTTGCCACGAAGTGATTTACCTTACCTGTTATCTTGCTCAGACAGAAGATAAACAAATCATGCTGAGTCATGAACACTGCATGCGGGAGAGGGAGGGGGTGAGCAGAGAGTGAGGAATAAGGAAGCGTCTCAAAAATTAATTCAAATAATAACATTACAACAGTGGATTCTTTATACAGCAGAGAGACTCATACATTGCACTTTCTTCACAGTCCCTTCACAGCTCATTCATCATCCCTGTAATCAGATGAGAAGTGCATACAAGCAAGTGCGGCCAGGTCAGCTCCAGCTGGTCGTGTCTAATGCCAACTTTTAAGTAACTAAGGGCTTGTAAAGAAAGCTGTAGCTCTCAGAGGCTTCACTTTTTGTGATCATATATATTTAGAAAAGTGATTAAATACCCATTTTGGAGGATCCCACTTCAACATCACATCGTGGCAAAACCCCTTTAAGTATTGTACTAAAAATACAAACAGAAGCAGCATAACTGGAATATTGCAAAAAAGTAGGAAAAATGTATTCTTCCATCAAAAATAGACCTGGACATGAGTAGAAATGTCGCACTATTTTTGATGGAGGAAAAATATTTTTCTATTTTTTTTTTTTTTTTGAAATATCCCAGTTATGGTGCTGGTTATTTTTGAATTTGACATTTTAACCCCGTGGGTCCAAGGGTGAGGTACTGTGCATATTTATTCTCTGCTGGTACCCTTTTTCTTATTCATTGTACTGTGTACTCTTTGCAATGTTACCACAATATTCTTCTTCTTCCGGTGCTTTAAATGCTCTTTTATCTTTACTTCTATGAGGTGACATCACTATCGTTATATTAATTTTGCCTGTGCAGAGAAATAACCGTTTATTAAATTTGTCCTGTGACATCATTATGTTTACCATGTCTATACTGTTATCCCTGTATAGGGAAATCAGTGTGCGCATTATCCTTCTTCTGTGATGTAAATGTATCAATTATTTCTGCATTTTAAAAGGAAGTAAGTATAGGCAATACAGAGGTTGGAAATTGATGCCTAAAGAAGTCCAGCAGTTTCACTGTAGGATAAGAGGCTACGAATACTATAAATGATATGCAAAATCGGTGGGCCCTGTGTCATATGTTGAATCGAGGCATAGTAGCTACAAATTGCACAACTCAATGTGGCTGTTAAAGTCTACATCCACACAGCTGATTTGGATGCCGATTCTGCCACGGATTCAATCCGCCTCACAATGTTTATAATGGAAAACACGTAATAAATAAAATATAAATCCACACCGCAGACAATCAGGATCATGTCTTCTGTGACACGGATTTAATATATTCAGCGCTGAATCCTCATATAGTATATAGTGGCTGAAAATCTCACTCTGAAATCGGCATCAAATCCACATCAGTAATGATCAAATCCACGACCAAAATCTGCGCTTATTACTCCCCTTTAAGATAATGGCGACATGCATAAATTTCAGTCCCTGGGTGGCTCTTTCTGAGGCAAAAGGGAGTTACAGTGGGTACGGAAAGTATTCAGGCCCCTTTAAATTTTTCTCTCTTTCTTCCATTGCAGGCATTTGGTAAGATCCAAAAAGTAAATTTTTTTTTCTCATTAATGTACACTCTGCCCCCCCATCTTTAAAGAAAAAAAAAAAAACAGAAATATAGATATTTTTGCTAATTTATTAAACAATAAAAATTGAAATATCACATTCTGACACTCATCTTTAACTCACATGCTGTCCATTTCCTTCTGATCCTCCTTGATATGGTTCTACACCTTCATTGGAGTCCAGCTGTGTTTAATTAAATGGATTGGACTTGATTAGGAAAGGCACACACCTGTCTAAATAAGACCTTACAGCTCACAGTGGATGTCAGAGCACATGAGAATCATGACGTCTAAGGAACTGCCCAAAGAGCTCAGAGACAGAATTGTGCAAAGGCACAGATCTGGCCAAGGTTATAAAAGAATTTCTGCAGCACTCAAGGTGCCTAAGAGCACAGTGGCCTCCTTAATCCTAAAATGGAAGAAGTTTGGGACGACCACAACTCTTCCTTGACCTGGCCGTCCAGCCAAACTAAGCAATCGTGGGAGAAGAGCTTTCGTGAGAGAGGTAAAGAAGAACCCCAAAATCACTGTGGCTGAGCTCCAGAGATACAGGAGGGAGATGGGAGAAAGTTCCACAAAGTCAACTATCACTTTAGCCCTCCACCAGCCAGGGCTTTATGGCAGAGTGTGCTGACGGAAGCCTCTCCTCAGTGTAAGACATATGAAAGCTGCATACAGTTTTAAAAAAAAACACATGAAGGACTCACAGACTATGAGAAATAAGATTCTCTGCTCCGACGAGATGACAATTGAACTTTTTGGTGTTAATTGTAAGCGGTATGTATACAGAAAACCAGACCCTGCTCATCACCTGCCCAATACAATCCCAACAGTGAAACATGGTGGTGGCAGCATCATGCTATGAGGGTGTTTTTAAGCTGCAGGGACAGGACGACTGGTTGCAATTGAAGGAAAGATGAATGTGGCCAAGTACAGAGATATCCTGGATGAAAACCCCTTCCAGATGCTCTGGACCTCAGACTGGGCCGAAGGTTCATCTTCCAACAAGACAATGACCCTAAGCACACAGCTAAAATAACAAAGCAGTGGCTTCAGAATAACTCTGTGACCATTCTTGACTGGCCCAGCCAAAGCCCTGACCTAAAGCCAATTGAGCATCTCTGGAGAGACTTGAAAATGGCTGTCCACCATCCAACCTGAGGAAACTGGAGAAGATCTGCAAGGAAGAATGGCAGAGGATCCCCAAATCCAGGTGTGAAAAACTTGTTGCATCGTTCCCAAGATGACTCATGGCTGTACTTGCTCAAAGGGTCTGAATACTTTAGACCATGTGATATTTCAGTTTTTCTTGTTTAATAAATTTGCCAAAATATCTACATTAATGTTTTTTTTCTTCCAAGATGGAGGGCAGGGGGGGGGGGGGGGGGGGGGGGGTTTGAGAGTGTACATCAATGAGCCAAAAAATGAACTTTTTTGATCTTACCAAATGGCTGCAATGAAACAAAGAGTAAAAAGTTTTAAGGGCTCGGAATACTTTCCATACCCACTGTATATATCTGTCTCAAGTGTATGAGGGAACAACCCTTAAATCTTTTCAAGAATTACCATCCGAGTATAATATTCCTAACTCCTGTTTTTTTCACGATCTACAGCTCAGACACGCTTTACAAACAATACCCAAGTAACCCAATCGTTCTTCAGGATTTTCCTCTATCCCATTCTCCGCCCCCTTGAGGTCTTATTACTTGCTTATATTTGTCACTATTGAGGCAACGCTGAGGCACTTACGAACCACCTGGGAGGGAGATGTTAGTCCCATATCTAATGCTCAGTGCACTATGGTATTTGGAGGCTTCCAAATTAGTTTCCTCAAAATATGGTGAACGAGCGACTTCATATCCCACATCAAGCATACTACTGCTCGTCTACATAAATTTCTTCTGGAGTTTCCAGACCAATGTCCAAAATATCTTAGTGCTTCTGGGACCTTTTTCATCTATTATGGTCTTGTCCTACGATGCATCGGTTCTGGAGGCAGTTTCTTAAATTTCTAAATGGTATGAGATGAACGGGAGCAGAAGACCCTAAATTTTGCCTTTTACTTTTAGATCCCAAAGACTACCAGCCTTCCACAGATTGTACATGTTTTATTGAACTTTTATTAATTGCTAGGAAAGCTATTGCTCGCCACTTGATTTCCAGCCATAACCCTAATAAACAAAAGTGAACTATTTGAATGCTACACTCCCTTTCAAAAAAAATATATATATCTTCATCATGGATGTTCTGCTAAATTTTCTAAAGTCTGGCAGAAATGGTTAAATACCACTAGTACATCTTGCTTAGCCCCTTAATTTGTAAATACCAGACACCCCACCTATATCTTTCTGGGGTCAGTCTGCCATGCTCCTTGCCCTTTCCGTTGGACTTTTATGTCTTCCATCAGATCTTTTTGCGCCCACTAGACCTACAACACATCTTTAGGCCCTCATAGCTACAGCTGACAAACCAGATTCACAGTCATGGTTTGTATTTCAAATGTTTTAAAGGGGTTCTGCCATGAATTCATTTCACTCCCGGGTTTGTCCTGCTCCGCTTTCTGTGTCCTCAAAAGGAGGCGTATATAATTTGTTTGAACAGTATGTCATGTGACCCAGCAAACTGGAAACCATGCCTTCCACCACAGTGTGCACTCTCTTGTCAAATAATGGTCTGTTTATGTAAAGAGCTGTGAGTAGCTACATTGTAGCTGAGTGGTTAGCACTTCTGGCTTTCATCATAGGGATCCTGGGTTCAAATCCCTGCAGGAGCCAAACGTGTTTTTTGTTTTGTTTCAACAAACATACCTGATCAAGGTTTCTTTGTGTTTGCACGGTTTGACTAATTACTAAGGATTACAGAGGACAGGAGTAGAATGACAGCACCTGGGGTTCAACACTCACTCAGCAAGTGTGTGTAATTACTAGGTAAGAAAGCGACTGACAGCAGCCAACTGGGAGGAGAGATGTCTGAGCATAAGCGGCCAAGACTGAGGAGCTCGTCACTGGTAGTATCCCCTAGAGACGAGCTGTACACAATGGACCAAGGTAGCAGCTAAAACAAAAATGGCTACAGAATTTTTAATAATGATGAATGGTAAAAATGTTTATTTAATTTGCAAGCTTCCCACATCAATTTTACTTTGCGGCAAAACCCCTTTAATACAATCTATATCTCAGGTTTATTACTCTATATAATTGTGATCACATTCTGTATGCTCTTGCTAATGTTCGGACATTTACAATAGGCCTCGTTCACACGGCTTATTTTGCCGCGGATTGGTGCCGTACTGCGCGCCGGATTTGCGCTTCAGTACGGCGCCAATCCGTCGGAGTCATTACGGTAATCCACTGCTCTCATAAAGAACTATGGATTCCGTCGCTCCTCCCCGCTCGGCGAATCCGCCGCAGGGGGAGAAAGTGACATCCACATTATTTACGGCGCGTACGCGCCGTAGAGAATGCAATGTCTATGGGGCCGGGGAGAGCGGCGCCCCAGCCACGCTGCGGCCCCGCCCCGTCCCGCCCCTTATTCACGGCGGATTTGTTAGCGCTAAGAATCAACCATGAACCTACCTGAATAGGTTTTTACTTCACTTTTTGTACAATGTATTAGCATTGTAGCTCTATAAAACAGCACTACCCTTCCAGTTTATGCCTATGATTCATTTTGTAAAAACTGCATGTCTGTCTAAGTAATAGATCCCTATTTTCCCTGTGTAGATATGAACATTAGACAGGGTAGAGCATAAGTTAATGATGAACAAAATATAGCATTTGCCTACCTAGTATAAGGTGGAGTTTGGCATCCGTCTGGAAGGCATAGTGAAGGGTCACAAGGAAGGGACTCTGCCTCACATGTTCTAGAACTGTGCGTTCCGTCCGTGTGTGTTCTGCAGTTTTCTCCTTCTGAACCAGTGCTGCTTTGCGCAGAACCTTCATAGCGTAAAGACGTCTTGCATCTGAGCCAGTTACTTTGCGTACAAGGAAAACTTTTCCATATGCTGCAAGAAAAGCAAAAGAATAAAACTCAAGTAAAAGTTGTCTAGTGCAGGATGCAAAAATATATTTAGCACTTTAAGGCTATGTTCACACGGGTGAAATTGAGACGTATTTCGGCCCGTATTTCGCGCCGTACTGCGCTCAATACGGGGCAAGATACGTCCCAGTCATTACGGTAATCCACAGTTCTCAGAGAGAACTATGGATTACACCTCCTCTCCCCGCTCGCACAATACGCCGCGCGGGGAGATAAGTGACATGTCAATAACTAGCTGCGAATACGCGCCGCTAGTAATGAATGTCTATGGGGCCGGCGGTTAGCCAACCCCCCTCCCCCCGCGCCGCGGGCTCCCGAAGTCCCGGCGGAATTGCGGGGCGGAATTACGCCCCGCAATTATGCCGTGTGAACATAGCCTAATTCTTTACTCTCTATGTTCTTAATATTATAATACTGTATTTCAAGTAGTGAAGCTATGAAACTGTGAAAGAATTAGGCCATGTCCCCACGGCACGGGTTTTCAGCATGTATGGGGTAGGATAAAAGAGGAAGCTTGGAAGACAAAACCAAAAAAAACTCTGGAAGGCATGCAAGACTGCATTTTTTGCTATTCCTGATGTCTTCATCAATAAATTGTATGAATCATTGTCGAAACGCATGGATGCAGTCCTTCAAGCTCATGGAAGTCACACAAAATATTAAATATGGCTGTAATAGAACCACAACTTCATTCACCAATGTTATGAAACATATCTTTGTATTTGAAGGGAATTATTTGTTTGATTTTCACATTACTTTCTGTTTGCGACAAAACTTTTGTCTTGCCAAAATCTGACCTGTGTTCCTTAAACGATCAATATTTCAGCAGTGAAGCAAATTTATTTTCGTTAACAAAAACTCATTTGGGAGGGTTTCAGCTTTCATATGAGTCATTCCTAAATCCAATGGATGAATTTCAAGTCAGGTTATAAGCTTTGGCTTCCACAACATGGATAAGCGACAGAACGTCTGTCAGGGACTGTAGGCAAAATAGCGGAGCAGAGCAGCCGCACAGACATGCCTGTGAGTGCTCAGGACAGAGGGCCTGGGCGTTTTTAGGCATCACGTGTGGGCCGGGCCACTTGTGGATTGAAAAATGCTGTGTTAAACTAATCCAAACATGCACCCAAAGTGTGGTGCGTGTTTGGATGCATTTTCTGTGCAGCATAAACGCACCCTATAGTTTAAAATAGGGTGTCTGCTGTGTAAAACAGATTAAGAATTGACATGTCAATTCTTTGAAAGGACCCGAAAGACGCATCAGAAAGACACATGTAAAACACGCATCGGCGTTCAGACGTATGAATGGCAATGCGTGTTTTACATCACACTGCACATTGTTAGAGGAGTTTGGGTCCGAAACACGGATCCAAACACGCATCTAAGAAACGCAGTGTGAACATACCCTAAACTGTAAGTCAATGACAGCCATTACTATGGATATGAATGTTGGCTATATCTTTTTTTTCTAGATAAAAGCCTACTGAACTGGTATAAAAGAGGTGCCTGAACAGCAATTTTCATACAGTGGGGAAAAGAAAGCATTTAGTCATCCACCAATTGTGCAAGTTCTCCCACTTAAAAAGATGAGAGGTGCCTGTAATTGACATTATAGGTCGACCTCAACTATGAGAGACTAAATGAGAAAACCAATCCCGAAAATCACATTGTCTGATTTGGAAATAATTTATTTGCAAATTATGGTGGAAAATAAGTATTTAGTCAATAACAAAAGTTCATCTCAGTACTTTATATATCCTTTGTTATATATCCAAGCAACATTGCTGGCTCTCACAGACCTGTAACAGCTTCTTTAAGAGGCTTCTCTGTCCTCCACTCATTATCTGTAGTAATGGCACCTGTTTGAACTTGTTATCAGTATATAAGACACCTGTCCACAACCTCATCCAGTCACACTCCAAACTCCACTATGGTGAAGACCGAAGAGCTGTCGAACACCAGAAACAAAATAGTAGCCCTGCACCAGGCTGGGAAGACTGAATCTGCAATAGGCCAGCAGCTTGGTGTGAAGAAATCAACTGTGGGAGGAATAATTAGAAAATGGAAGACATACAAGACCACTGATAATCTCCCTCCTTCTGGGGTTCCACACAAGATCTCACCCAGTGGGGTCAAAACGATCACAAGAACTGTGAGCAAAAATTACAGAACCACTCGGGGGAACCTAGTGAATGACCTGCAGAGAGCTGGGACCAACGTACAAAGACTACCATCAGTAACACACTACGCTGCCAGGGACTCAGATCCTGCAGTGCCGGACGTGTCCCCCTGCTTAAGCCAGTACATGTCCGGGCCCATCTGAAGTTTGCTCGAGAGCATTTGGATGATCCAGAAGAGTATTGGGAGAATGTCATATGGTCAGATGAATCCAAAGTAGAACTGTTAGGTAGAAACACAACTCGTCATGTTTGGAGGAGAGAGAATGCAGAGTTGCATCCAAAGAATACAATACAGGCCTCTCTAATCTTTTTAAGTGGGAGAACTTGCACAATTGGTGGCTGACTAAATACTTTTTTCCCCCAGAAAATTGTATGATTTTCTATTGTACACATAATAAATCAAAACAATATAAAGTAGACAACCCCTTTAAATAAAAATCACACCTGGAACGGGTTGTTTGTGGCAAGATAGCCAGTCTTATTACATACGAATATTATATTATTAGCTGTATTGGATAGGATGGTGCCATTATTACCAAAAGCTTGACTGCAAAAATAGATAATGAATGTTACAAACTGCTATATAATACTCTTGTAAACTAAAGAGCAGAAGGTTTCATACATAGCATGAACTCTGCTGTAACAAGAGGAAATGTAAAGTATGTTCTATATGAATGTTACAGGTCTAGTCTTACCTCCAGTGCCCAAAATTTTTAGCAGTTCAAAGTCTTCCATTCCAACTTTGTCTTCATGTCCTGTGAGAGTCACTGCAGCAATACATAAAGGAAGAAAAAAAGTTATACAACAAAATACATTGTAATAAAAAGTGTTCAGTCAGCTATGTGTACTTTTTTTTCCCTCATTTAAATACTTTTATTAAAAAGAACATGAAAAGTACAGGATAAAACACTTCACTGAGGTTACACAATGCATCCATCAGGTAGTACATTTGCAAGAGAGATGGCAGCATGCTTCTTGGGCAGCAACACAAAAAGGCAAAAACAGTGGCATACAATGATGTAAAGGCCGAGGGGGGGGGGGGGTGGAGTTAGCAGAAAGAAGAAAAAGAAAAAAAGGGGGTACGGAGGGGGGGAGGTGATCAAGGATAAAGCAAGAGCGTACATACAATGGCAACCAACTCTGCAACCTGAGCAGTATTTGGAGGATGGACGTCCGGTGATCGGAATCCACGAAAAGTCCAGGTCGGGAGCCGCCACACACACCCCCGTCCGGACAGGGAAACGCCCACCCCGCCCCATGACCTCAATGTGTGCACATTTGATACCGGTGAAGCAAAGAGACAACCTCATGTGAAGACTCAACAGATTCACCAAAATAAAAAGAAAAAATTGGTAGTAACAAGAGGTAACACAACCCAACGAGTGGCTCACTGATCACACCACTCCCCAACAAGGTAAAAAGATCAAAGGTGGTAAACCGCAAGTCCCACCAATGTATCCTTACCCCGTCCTCCGCTAGACCACTCCACAGGGTCCAGAGGTCCCACATCAAGAGCAGGTTAAATAGCGATTTGTGTCACAAAAAGAGATCCAGTCCCCCCAAGTATGGAGGTATTGGCTATAGCGCAACGGGGAATCAGTCCTAAACTCCTCTAGACGCTGGAGCGCATGAACCTCCCGAATCCAATCCATTATAGTTGGGCAGGTAGTCGATAGCCAAAGTCTGGGAATCACAATTTTGTCGGCAAGGAGAAGGAAGACAGCTATGTGTACTTTTATCAAAGTAAGTACCAGCTGCCTAATACTTAGGCTTCCGCTTTTCCTAAATCTACCTGCATAAGATGGGTAATACTTGCATACAGCACAGCAGATAGGTCCTCCAACTACTACATGGCTCATGGAGAACAGGCCTCATCTTCCACCACCATGTTAAGACACGTATACTGCTGGCTAAACCAAAAATTCTAAAATTAGAAAACAAAAAAGCTGGAGTGGTAGAATTAAAAGTCCCATCGCTTGGCTATCCTACAAAACACAAGGGGCATCAGTCCTGATGGGTGGCATGAGTCAACTACATGATGGAGGATCTATACTAATTTCTTATTTCGCTGTGTATACCTCTGAAAAAGCATAAAGATACAGAAAATTGTTGGCACCCTTCCATAAAGAAAAAAAAAACCCACACTGGTCACTGAAATAACTTGAAACTCTCAAAAGTAATAATAATTTCAGTAAAATTTACTGAAAATCAAACATTGCTTTTGAATTGTGGTTCAACCAAAACATTTTAGAAACCAAAAGAATGAAACTGGCCTGGACAAAAATGATGGTTTCCTTAACATAAAGGGGTTGTCTCACTACAAAGATTAGCTTTCAACATGTAGGGACAGGTAATTGAAGACTTTTTCCAAATATATTGCTTTGTTAAGGAGATAAGAGATTTTATCTGCTCTGAGTGCAAACAGGTCAGCATCTGAGAGCAGGAACGGACATCACCACAGGTCCAACTGCAAGCGGCTTGAGAACAGAGCTTGTTATCTCCAACAAACATAGGAGACCAATTACTTGTTTACTTTAGAGCAGAGAGCTTCAAAAGCTCATAGATAAGATCTCCTGCTCTCATGTCAGTGAAAGTATAAGAACTGTGAACACGTAGCTGATTTGCTAATCCCTGCCACAGACCCAACCATAGCCTGACCTGGAAAGGACAGAATGCATGAATGTAAAACTTTTAACTCTGAAACAGCTTGGTGAGACAAATCCTTTAATATTTTGTTGCACAACCTTTCAAAGCAAATCGCTGCAAACAAACGATTTCTTTAACTTTCAATGAGACTTCTGACCCTGCACATGAGTGTTTTGGCACACTTTACCTGTAACATGTTTGTCTATAGTTTTCTTTCTAATCTCCTGAGACAACACTCTCCTTAGCTTCCTTTGGTCCATGTTCAGTACGGTACACACTATGATACCAAACAGCACAGTGTGTTTTCACCTCTTAAATAGGCAGACTGATTACAATTTTAAAGGCACCTGTGATGCTAATAACAGGACACACCTTAGTTTAACATTTTACTGTGGTCAAATTATTTTCAAACTCTCCAGACTTTTTTTTATTTCAATTTAAACACAATTCAAAGTCAATGTTTGATCATCATTAGTTGATTTAAGTTTATTATTTTTGGCAGGTTCAGTAAGGGCATGTCCCCTCGGCCAGTTTTACAGACTATTTTCGGTTTTGAAAGCCGTCTGTAAACTAGTTGTAAGATTTTAGAACGGACCTTAATGGAAATTCTGTCCGTCCAGATTTTCCGCCGAATGTTTTTTTAGATCGCGGGCGGTCAGAAAAACATTGAACATGTTCATTCTTCTGCCTGGTTTTCGGGCGGAACATGAACACGTCAATGCGAAGGGGGAGGGCTTTTCTCCGCAAACATCGGAGAAAAGCCGCCCCCCTGCGCCTGTGTGCACAGCCACAAAAACAGAGCAAATACCGATCGGATAATCTGACCGGTATTTGCTCGGTGCCGTGGGGACATGCCCTAAGTCATTTCAGAGACCATTGTGGGTTTTTTTTCCCTCTCTCTTTCTTTAACGGAAAAATGCAAACAAATTTGTCCACGTTTGTACAGAACACTATTCACTTTGATCACCCATAGTAACCGAACTGCAATATACGACGCCCAAAATTTTATGTTCCAAAATATTGTCAATAGGGCGGCCCTTAGATAATTTTTTTTGGCCTTTCAAAGAATCACAGCATCCACACAAACTGTAAAGCACACAGTGCTAAATGCTCTAGGCCTGCTCTGGAAGTTATATAAACAGCATTACAAGAAAAAAAGCAGCGAAAACATAAATGCAGCTTACACTCATCTCACCCCACTGTGAGGGCATTTCTGTGCCATCTAGCGGTAAAAGGTGGCATAGTAAAACACTTCTCCTTATATAAATCAGGCTGCTGTAATAAAATTTGAATGGTTGGAGCACCTCACCACATAACTGCCCAAAGCTACTTAAGCTTTCAGATATCCTTTCCTGCAGAAAATGTCACGTGTTCACATGAGAAGTAGTATAATTTCTGACCATTACATAACTTTTTCATCAGCTTTCCCTTCTGCAGGAACCATTTCTAATTTTCACTTGTCCCTGTGCTATTGGGAGGAGACTAGCTGCAATAATGTCTCCCACACACACTGAATAAGAGATGTTGTTCCTCTGTACCTCTATAGCAAACCTGCAGAAGATCACTACGGAAAACATTACAGAGCAGTGCTGAACAGTGTAAGCTGGGAATAAGTCACTTGGGTAAGATCTACAGCTCATCAAAGAGGTCTATGTAGAGGTGTCTCTCCACCCATTTCTCTAAGGCACTCCCCCTCCCCTCTCCATACACATCTGTGGGCAGCATGCTAAGGATAAATTTTAATGAGATTTTCCAGAGTGAATAACGACTTGAGGAGGGAGGAGGAAAAGAGACAATTAACAGGCATATTTCTCTAATAAGTCTTATTCCAAAGGCTGTTATATTCACTTGTACTATTGATTTAAAAGAGAATATGTCACCAGAAAATTACTGTTTAACTTATGATTTTATGTTTAATACATTTTTAAGCATTTTTGGTTATGTTTTTTCCCATATCACTGTTGATATTTTTTTTTACAAATCCTGCAGTTTTCACTTTGGCCATTGGGCCCGATAATAATCCGACACTTCCTGTTCTGTAGAGAAAACTTTTCAGCAGTCTCCTTATCAGAACAGACAGGATTACACTGAAAGGTGACATCAATGTGTATAGATAACATAGGATCCACCAGTCACAATATTTACAGCTCCTCCTTCCCTCCCTGCACACTGACTTCTTTCCAGGTCACAAAGCATGTCTGGAAATCTCTCCTATAGAAGTCCATGGGACTGATCCTGCCCCTGTTCACAGGCTCCGATGTCCACGTAGCAGCTCTCTAAATGCTCTTAAAAGCAGCTCGGACAAGATGGCTGCCCCCACAACCATATACAAACAGTAAAATTAAGAAATCTACAATCAGAAAATAAAAACGGCTAACAAAAGAATATGGATCAGGGTCTTGTTTAATTAGTTAAAAAAAAAAAAAGAATTGGTGAACAATTCCTTTTAAAGGGAAATAGTCACATAGGTTATGCAAAATTTTATCAAGCAAACTTTGTTGAACAGTTAGAGGCCATATAATGGGATTGTCACTACATGGATTGCTTTTTACGTTAAAGATCTTGCAAAAACAAGTCACTTTGCAATATATGTCCATTAGCAGTGTCCTACCTATTCCTAGATATCCCCTCTTGTATGGGCTGCATCAGCTCCTCAGGTTGCTATAGCTACAGACCTGTTTGATCTCTCCTGATAGGCTGCCAGCACTGGTTGCTTTAGCTACAGACCTGGCTTCTACTGCAGCCTAGTGGAAGCCAGTAAACACGCCCCTGAATTCAGAGTGAAACCAAGAAAACAGGACTGAGGTAAGATGAATCAATGTAGTGAGACAACCCCTTTAAGCTCCAAGCCAACTGTGCACCCATTTTTATTGTACCGAAAGATCTGAAATAAAAAATTAAGCAACTATGCAGTCTTAATTAAAAATACAAATTTATGTATGCCGCTCTTATTTAAAACTACCTATCTCCATGGGAACCTACATCCTGTGCTGTGTGCCAGTGTGCTCCTGCAGTCATATTGCCATCTATCTGCTCCCTACTGTGTGCTAGCCAACCAAATGTATGTTCATAAGATATAAGTGACAGAAGGAAAGGCCTTGCTTGTAGTATGTTATAATACAGACATGTAGGCCTGGGAGTAGTGTGTATACATACAGAATATTTTAAGCATTTGCAAAGTTCCTCCACTTTTGTGAGGAAAGACTTGTTGATCATCTATTCTCTCAAAAAAAATCACTTTGGCTCTTAAAGGGATTGTCCATTTTCTAATATCTTTATTATGTACAGGAAATCACACAATTTTACAATACACATGTACTAAAAATTATAATCATGTACCTCGCTTAACAATGCAGTAGGCTCCTATACAGAAAAAAAGGAACAGTCCACACTTCTTTCCATAGTCGTGGCTCCTATATACCAAAAGTCATATGACCACTATACACGTCATGTGACCCCTGGTATTGTTGCCCCTCACCTTCTGTCTCTTCCCTTCTTCCCTGTAGATTGTAAGCCCTCACGGGCAGGGCCCTCTCTCCCTCTGTACCAGTTGTTGGTCACTTATTGTCACTTTGTAATTGTTTGACCAATGTTATTTATGTACCCGCCTCAAATGTACAGCGCCCTTGATTCCAGGGCGCTCTAAAGTAAATAATAATAGTCTAGGTCACAGGTGGTTACCGAATTGCAGACCGTCTCCAGTAGCAGTACCCCCAGTACCGTCTTATGTCTGTCAGTGTCTGGAGAAAAGTTACTCACATATTCTACTTGTTGCATCTTTCTGCATTTATTTTTCCTTCTTAAAGGGGTTTTGCCACGATCTCATTTCATACCTCCTGCATCCAGCTCTTCAGCTTTGTGTGCTCAGAAGGGGGCGTGTGTGATTTCTCTGAATTGCATATCATGTGACCCAGCAGGATGACATCACCAGGCCTTTCCTCCCTCTAGTCAAAGAAAGGTCTGTTTATGTATAAAGCTGTGAGTTGCTACAATGTAGCTCATAGGTAAAGTTTTTACTTCACAGCACAAGGGTCCTAGGTTCAAATCCCTGCAGTAACCAAACCTGTGGATTGTTTTCCTCTTTATCAATGAACATACCAGATTCAGGTTTCTATTTTTATTTATTTGCACTGTTTGACTAATTACTAATGAGTACAGAGGACGGGAGTAGAATGACAGCACCTGGGGTTGAACACTCAGTAGCTGCCTGAAGGGGCAGGTGAAGTCTGAGCATGTCTGGCCAGGACTAAGGAGCTCTCAGCCCTGGTCGTATCCCCTGGAGACGAGCTGTAACCAATGGATCACTAAAGGAGCAGCTAAAACAAAAATGGTCCAGAATTTTTAATAATGATGAACGGTGAAAATTTTTATTATTTAGTTTCCAAGCTTCCCACATCAATTTTACTTCGTGGCAAAACCCCTTTAAGTTTAACTTTATTAACCACATTCCATCTCCTGTAGGGACAGCAGTTATACACAGAGCGAACTACACACAGTACAGCAGTTGCTGCAGTAACTATATTCAATATTGGACCATTATTCCTATGTGAGTCATGTGACCCTGCTGCCGACTGCCAGGAGGTCAGATGACCGACGCCATGTTTAGTAAGTACTGTTCTCTTTCTTTATGTTCACAACCACAAATATGCACTGATACTATAAAGATATATGTTCATGAGCAATCCCCACCTGTGTATATTAAGAACCTGGTTCTAAGGAATAATGTACACTCATCAAAATAGGAGCAGATTGCTTACAAAAAAACATCCACAAATTTCAAGGAAGCAATTGAAAGCGGATAACCACTTACGTGATCCTTCCAAGATGTAAGATTAATGATGACTTGATGTCCTCTGTGATATTACATCAATGGCATTGTCCTGGGAGGGTCTTACAAAAAGCCCACATTATCCCTATTTTGCCCTTCCCAATAGGCAGGGAACGCTGCCCCGACAAGGGCGCCTCCACCTATTCACATGGCTGAGCAAGGCGACGCCGATACATCGGGTGCGGATCGGATTTGTAGATCACACATTCACCAGCAATGATTTTTCTATCGCAATACAGTCATTGTTACTCCGATTTCTTGACTTGTTATACCTCTTTTTTTCCCCTGAAGAACCACAAGTTTTGTGGAGAAACGCATCGGGAGGTTAAGATCTCTCACCACCCTTTAGCTCATAGGGACCAATAAGGGGCAGTTCCAAAGAGGTAGAGGCGCCTTTGTCCGGGCGGCCTTCCCTGTCTATTAAGAAGGGTATAATAGGGATTATAAATGTGGGCTTTTTGCAAGACCCATGACAATTTTCTGCTATAACTCTGTGTTCTGCTGTTACTCCTTCTAGAAATGTATCACTGAATCAGACAGGTAGGTTTTAGCAGTTTTCATAGGGGTGGGTCAATGCACACACTGACTGTCTTCACTGATTGGACAATGTCCCACTGTGCAGGGATACAACCAGAATGGTGACATCCAGCCGACAGATTGATAATGAATTTCGAGGCTGAATAGCAGAGTGACCATACAACATAGGTATCTAAGGAAATGTGCTCTAGAATTGTAATTTGATGGGGAACACAAGTATCTACTAAAACAGAGATGTCAGGAATGGCCACAGGTCCTCCTGAACTCCTTAACGCCGTAGCGATTTTTTTCATCACGTCCATTTTAACCCCCCACACCTTCCAAGACCAATAACTTTTTTATTTTTCCCTTCTACTAGTTGTATAATTGACTACCATATAATGTAGTGGCAAACGGAAAAAAAAATTTCTAAGTGGGCTGAAACATAATAATCTTTATTTATATAGCACCCATATATTGCACAGTACTTTACAATTTAGAGGGTAAGGGCTTGTTTACACTGCATTTTTTGGACCCAATTTTGCTTTAATACGGGCTATGAATTACGCTTCGTCTCCCCCGGTGTACAATACGGTCGTATTGTACGCTGGGGGAGAGAAGTGACAGGACACTTCTTCGCGGTGCTTATGCGCCGCTGATAATAGAAGTGAATGGGGCCGGCCACCCCGACACATGCGGCGTACTGCGGCGCATACAGTTCGCTCCCCAGTACGCCGTGTGAACATATCCTTAGATGTGTGTTTGGGTCTGCAAACATGCATCTAAGAACGTATGTTCACATGGACCCAACACGCCGCGTGAACATACCCTATAAGCACAGACAAATAGAGAGATATTACACAATAAAAAGCTACTTACAGAAGAGACACAAAGTGTGAGGGCCCTGTTCGCAAGAGCTTACACTCTACAGTATTAGGGTGTATGGGTGAGACAAAGGGTGAAAAGTGCTAAGTTTACAATGGTCCAGCCATGTTCTATAAATATGGGGTGGTTTACATAAAAAATGGATGAACCTGCCACCCAGACAGTACATCTATATAAAGATAAGTGCTTGTGAGTCCCATAGTGTAGGGACTGACAGAAATGTGTGTGGGTAGGGGTTAGCAATTAGGGATCGTGGTGGGCCTGCCTAAGAAGACATAGATCACATTTATAAAATAAGTGCTTGTGAGTGCCTATTAGGGAGATGACAGAAACTGTGTGTGCACGTGAAAAGTCTTGGAGATGGGCATGCGACGTTCGGATGCTTGAGGCATGTAATCTAAGATCATCAGCAGAGTGGAGAAACCAGGTAGGGTGGTAGACAGAGATAGAGGTGTGCAGCGCTATGGAGAGCTTTATGGGTGAGAGTGATTAGTTTATGTTGTATCCTGTACTGAATGGGTAACCAGTGCAGTGACTGACACAGGGTAGAAGCATCAGTATAGCAGCTGGAAAGAAAGATGAGCCTGGCTGCTACATTCAGAATAGATTGGAGAGGGGAGGGAGGGAGACCGATAAGCAAGGAGTTACAGTAGTTAAGATGAGAAAGAATAAGAGCTATGTAATGCAATGTTGTACCGTGTTAGCCATAGAAAGTAGTTAGTCGTATTGCTGCTATAGCAAACAGATAGCAGCAAAAACTAATGATCCCACAAATTTCCAGATTGCTTATTTTTTGACCTGTTGTAAATAACTTCTCTACTTATTGCATTTTGTTATTTTTCCAAGCATTTAACATCCTCTGAAGATCCATGTCTTTTGTGTATAAAAAGTCTGTGAATTTTCAGTTTCTTGTATAACACCATGTCTGAAGAAAAGAGCTAGTACTCTCAAAAGCTCACCACCAAATCTACTCAGTTAGGCTATGTCTACACTGCATCAGACAAAAAGCGACCGTTTTTTCTCCAATGCTGGACAGCGGTTTTTGTCACGCTTTGTGACAAAAGCTGCGGTCACTTCTCGTTTTTCTGACCCCCCCCCATACAATTGTATTGTATGGGAAGACGGCAAGAAAACGAGAAGTGGCGGCGTATTATACAACATGTTGTATAATACGGCGCTGCCGAAAGACGGCCAGAGAAAAGACGAGCTGTGTAGACAGCGGCTCGTCTTTTCTATTGCCGGCTATGGAGCCGCACTAACAATCGTATCTGCGGCACTTTTAAAAAACGAAAAGCGCCGGAGGTACGATCGTTTTCTTATGCAGTGTGGACATAGCCTTAGCCTCAAAAAGTTATCGCCTGATTTCTTCACTCTAAGAGCAACAATGCGAGTCTGGGTTGTTTCCACAGCGAGAAAGGGATGGATTCTGGAGATGTTCTTGAGGTGCAGGTGACAGGAGCGGGCAAGGTATTGGATACAGGGAGTGAAGGACAGATCAGAATCTAGTATAACCCCAATATAGCAGGCCTCCAGCCTAGGAGTAATGGTGGTGCCACAAAATAGAGACAGATTAGGGACAGTGAGGACTGTATGGTGTCTATGAGTTCCCGAGTGTTAATGTGAGGAGATTTAATAAAGTGTGATGGGCAGGGAAAGCCAAGGAGATAAGGTTATTATCCAACAGTGCAAAAGAAGAAATAATAAAGTTAGAAATTGATGGGATGACCAAAAACCAGATCAAGAGAGTTCCCATCCTTGTGAGTGGGAGAGTCTGTAAATTGCAGGAGGCCAAGAGAAGATGTTAGTGAAAGAAACAGAGGCGGAAGGAGATATGGGGTCATCAATGGGGATGTTGAAATCACCCATTATGATAGTGGGCATTTCAACAGAAAGGAGCTGAGGTAGCCAGGCAGAAAAACAATCAAGAGACTGGCTGGATAAGTCGGAGGGTCTGTAGACAACCACCAAAAGAGTCTGAGTGTGTGGACCTCAAAGGAGGGGAAAGTGAGGGAGGATGCAGGAGGAATGACCTGGTAAGTGTAGTGTGGACAAAAAAGTATGCCAACTCCTTCACCCTGCCGGTTTTCAGGTCTTGGGGTGTGGGTGAAGTGTAGTCAAACAATACATGGAAAACTCTAAAGATGCATTTATGCCATCTACAATATATGAAAAAAACTTTGAGTTTCTTAGTTCACATGTTTTGATCAAAAAATGCTTAAGCCACCCCGGCTACCAACGGGATCTCAAGGCGGGTGGTCTACTCTACCCTATAGGACCACCCGCCTTGAGATCCCGTTGGTAGCCGGGGTGGCTTAAGCATTTTTTTGATCAAAACATGTGAACTAAGAATCTCAAAGTTTTTTCATGGGTGAAGTGTAGGACACCATAGGCGAGAGCAGCAAGGGAAGCATTGTCATATTGCTGGGAACATGAAAAAAAAAGAAATTTTTCCAGAGTTTCATTTTAATGGACGTCAAATGTTATTGTATTCTGCAGGATTCCAGTGATACCCGATGTGTAGAGTTTTTGTAATTCTTAAGCACTTTAAAAAAATAAAAACATTCTCTGTCTTGTAAATTTGCATTGCAGCATGATTTTTCTGCAGCCAGTAACTTTTTTTTTTATTGTGGGGACGGGGGGTTCCACCTATGATCCTGAGTGAGGGCTCGTTATTGCGGGCTGAAGTGTTGTTTTTATTGGTATCATTTAGGATATGTTTACACGCCGTTTTTCAATCCGAAAAATGGATTGAAAAACGCTTCATAAAACGTATCCAAACATGCAACCAACGTGTTTGGATGCGTTTGGACCCTTTTTTTTTTTTTTTTTCTTAAATAGGTTGTCTGCTGCGTAAAATTAATCAAGCATTGACATGCCAGTTCTTTGATCAGAAACATTTTACGCATCTGAAATATGCATTTAAAACACGTATTTTCTGAACGACGACGCGTGTTTTACATTGCTTTCGATGTCAACGCACACAGGACATTGTTGAATATGTTTTGGGGGTCTATTTTTCAGTACGTAAACCGTACCCGAAAATGTATTCAAAAACGCTGTGTGAACATACCGTTAGGGATATAAATAATTTTTTACGTTTTTTGGGACACAAAATGACCAAAAAAACAGCAATTTTGACTTTGGAATTTTTTTATTCTTATACGTTGTTCACCATATGGGAAACCTGCTACTTTAAACGACAATAGGACGTAGCCAGACGTCCATTGTCGTTAAGGGGTTAAAACTAGACCAGGCAGACAGAAGATGTGCCAAATTCATCACAGTGGTGCAGGCTCTTTGATAGATTTGACATATCTTGCCAGACATGCTAGACAAGTTTCTCTTCCTTACTCCACCTCTAAGTTGTCCTTCTTCAGATCAAAATTGTGTGCTAAAATTTTGATACCTTTAGAACATTTAAAACCACTCTCTCTTTTCTTGATGTCTCTCTGTCCCCTTTGTCAACACTTATTACTGTTAATGAGAAGGGGAAAATGTGTGCACTGGAAAACTGAAAAAAATTCAGTGGGGTAAATGTGGAAATTTTTTTTTTTTTATTTATTTTTTTTTTACTTGCACCATGTTTGCAGCGCTTTTGTTTTTATGTGTTTACTCTTTTGTATAAATGATGTGTTATCTGTATTCTGCAGGTTGATACGATTCTGTATATAGATGTACTGTCAGGGTGGCAGGGTCATCCAACTTTTATATAAACCACCTCCTATTTATGTAACAGGGCTGGACCATTGTTAACTGAGCACTTCTTAACCTTTTGTCTCACCCATACACCATAATAGATTGTAAGCTCTCGCGAGCAGGGTCCTCACACCTTGTGTCTCATTTGTAAGTTCTTTTAATGTGTAAAGTGCTGCGGAATATGTTGGCGCTATATAAATAAAAAATTATTATTACGATTCCAGTAATACCAAATATGTAGGGTTTCGTTGTATTTTAGTAATGTACTATTACTATTTCTTAAATATGTGCTGCCATTTTCTACGACCAGTAACTTTTTTGTTCTTTCACCTATGTACCTGGGTGATGGTGCATTTTTAATGCGGGCTTAAGTGTTCTTTTGATTGATACCATTTTGGGATAGATGCAACTTTTTGAGCACTCTTTATTTTGTTTTTTAGGGGACAAGACCAAAAAAGCCCTGCAATCTTGGCGTTTTTCTTTTTTTTTAGTGTATGGGATAAATGATGTTCTAATGTAATAGATGTGACTTTTCTGAACACAGTGTTACCAATTATGTCTTATGGCGGAAGGGCGATTTGAAATTTTTATATTTTTCATTCGTATACTTGTAAATGAAAATGTTTTCCACTTTAAACTAAGGGTACTTGACCACTAGTAGGAGGGATCGTTATTACACCCTTCCGTATTGTATAAACAACGCGGAAAGGTGTTCAAAGATGGTAGTTCTAGCACTTCCTGCCTGGAGCAGGAAGCATTAGAATCCCATACATGGCGGCGATGGAAGCCTTCATAATTTCATGTTAACGGATCAACATCGCACAATCTCGATGCCTGGGTGCCGATCAGAGAGAGAAATTGGCACCAGGAAGCACGGGTATGTCCTGTGTCGTAAGAAGTTAATAAAATTGGTGCATCTTTCAGTGTCTGTGTGCCTAAGAGAAAAAAAAATCAATGGCACCTAGTAGATTTCAGCCAGGGGTGTAACTAGAATTCATAGAGAAAAAATGAGTTTGGGCCCCCAACATCTAATGCCAATAAACAGAAAGCGCAACATAAATAAGGATACAGTGTGTGTGTACATATATAATTTATTTTAATAAATGTTAATTTTTTTGGGATCGTTGAAAAAAACTGCAAACCTGGAATTTGTTGGTTTTTATTTTTTTTTTCGTTTTAAGGTTCACGCGCATTGTAAATTCATTTTAAAAGGGGGGTTTTCTTTTTTTCCCTGTCGGGACATAATGAAAAATAAACCGGGAAAATATCAACTCCGGACCCCCGTTTTTTTTTTAAGATTGATAAAATTTACATGAAAAAAATTTATATACTTGTTTTAGGTTTTATCTATTCAAATACGAAAACACTTAAAAAATATTTGTGTTTGTGTTGCTATATTCTGATGCCATTACTTTTTTTTTTATTTACTTTTCTCCTGAAAGAGCAATCCTGCCATTTTTTCTTTTTTTTTTCATGGCATTCGCCATGTTGGTTAAATATGGTCATAATTCGATAGTTGGACCATTAGTTACGTGGCAATACCAAATATGTATGTTTTGTACAGTTTTTCTTTCTTTTAATGTAAAACTGCAAGTGTAAAGGTAAAGCTATTTCTTAAAAAAAAATGTAATATACTTTTTTAACTTTAGTTTTTAGTCTTACTACAGAACTTGACTACGGGATTGCTTTAAATTGCTTGCATAAAACACTACAATACTTCAGAGAATTGGGACTGTCAACCTAATTGCCCGAATCCTTTTACGTTTTTTGGGCCCTAAACGCCCCGGACCATAAGAACCCCGGGACCAAAGACCCCCGGACCATAAGACCACCTACTGTATTTTCGGACTTTAAAATTACCCCCTTTTTCCCCCCAAATTTTGGGAAAAAAATGCGTCTTTTTCCCCGAAAAATACGGTGGGTGCTGTCTCTAAAACAAATGGAGGAAAAGGGCTGCCTTGAAAATCATCGCCCCCCCACTTCAAATCCTCTGCTCTGCAACCCTTACTCCGTTCTTTGGGATTTTAAAAATTTCTTTATACTATAGGGATACAAAAAACCATGTAGTGTTAGGGCGCACCCCCCCGGGCAAAGGCAAATACCCCCTTTTGGGGCCGGTATTTGTCCCGTTTTGTGCCCGTCCCAGGCTGCGGGAGGAGGCTTTTTCCCAAAATAGGGGAGAAAGCCCCCCCTTTGAGAAGCAAAAATTCCATCCAAAAACCGGGACGGGACGTGCTACTAAAATTTTTTGCCGGGGACCTGGGGGCTGCTGCTTGGTTTTCCCAAGGCACAATTTGTGCTCATTTCGTCCTTTTTTCAGGGGGTTAAAAAACCCAAAAACCCGCTAAAAAACCCCATCCAAAAACCCTCAGGGGGGAATCCCTTGGTATTTTAAGGGTAGGGACAAAAGAATACCTAAGACCAAATTCCTAAAATGTTCATAAAATTTTTTTTTGGCACTCCCCTGTCAAAAAGCTCTTTTTCCCACTTTTTTTGGAACAGACACTTAGTTTTGCTGTGTATTTTGCAAAAAACAAGCCTTTTACATAGACCCAATGTAAATGTTCTCCCCTGTCAGGGGGTTTTTTTGTAACAGGTTAAAAAAAAGACCAGCAAAAGAACAAGCAAAAAAAGACATTCTGTAAGAAAAAGGGACATTTTACTATACAAGTCAGGGGACCCCTTTACTTCGTTTTTTCAGTTTTTAAAAACATCATACTGACATAGCCTTGGGGTACATAAAACGCCTTTGAGCCGATTTTGGCACATAATTGTGCTGAAATGTGCCCGAAATAGCCCGCAAAATTTTAATACAATGAATTAAAAACCCATGAGACTAGGGTTTCTGGGGTATTCCCCCGCACAATTTTTGGGTCCCATAAAAAGAAGCACATGTCTTTCAAAACGTTTACGGGGAAAGGGGAAGTGAAAAGGGGCCAGGCTGGGGCATGTTGAAAGTATCACGGCCAGGGGATACTTTCAACAGCAGGGATATAAAGGCCACAGGGACACGCTTTTCTATACGCCCCCCTAATCCAACCCCTTTCCCCTCCCGTCACCCGCACCTCAAGAAATCTCCAAAACCGTCCGTTTCTCATGTGGGGAAAAAACTCAACCTCATTGTTGCTCTTATTCATTCTCTCTTGACACTGTAATCCCTACTTTTTGGTCTTCCTCCTGTAAATCCCCCTCCCCAACGTCCCTAAAGCGCAAGGCGTCTTTTTTTCCGCCCCTATACTATGCCTCTACCCGGTTTAGTCTCTGCACTGGCTGCCCATTCAGTACAAATACAAATAAACTCATCACTCTCAACATAAGGGGCCCCCACATGCTGCACCCCCATACTCTCCTCCCCCTCTCTTCTCCACCCACCCCTCTCTCCCCGCTACTGATCGAAACACACACCTCATCATCCAACCTCCCCTGCCCGCTCCAAAAATTTCGCACTATTTCACCTTTTTTGGAACTTTCTACCCCCCTTTATCAGCACACTCAAAACCCCCCGTTTTAAGGTCTCTGAAAACTCACCCTTTTTAGACAAGCCTACCCAAAATCCCTATTGTTAACCCCCCAAAATTCCTTTACATATTTGTCACTTTCGCACTTTGGGACCCCCGGGATTATCTGTATAAGATGTATGGTTGGATGGGAGGTTATCCCCTTTTTTTTGTATACTACCCATATTTTGTAACTGGCTGGTCCATTGTAAACCCAAGCATTTACCCTTTTTTCACCCAACACCCAAAAAGATTTTTAAGCTTGCGGCAGGGCCCCTCCACCTGTGTCTCATTTGTCAGGCTTTTTATAATGTAATATGGTTTTCTGGCTTATTCCTCTAAATTGTAAAAATGCTGCGGAATTTTGGCGTTTATAAAAAAAATTTTATTTTTTTATGCCTGTAAACCCGACCGTACCGTGTGTGCAGTGAAGGTAGAAGCTATTGTAATACATGCTGCTCATTCTGCTATACAGTGGGGGAAAAATTTTTTTACTCACCGCCAATTGTACAAATTCCCCCCCTTTAAAAAAATGAGAGCACCCTTTAATTGACACAAGGTGTCTCAACTATGAAGACAAAATTTAAAAAAAAAACCAGAAAATCACATTTTCTGATTTTGGGGAAAAAATTTTTTGCAAATTATGGTGGGGAAAAAATTATTTTTGGGCCACTTACAAAAAAGCAAATTTTTGGCTCTCACAGACCTTAACAACTTCTTTTAAAGGGGTTTTTCGTCCTCCACTATTACCTCGTAATTGGCACCTTTTGAATTGTTTCAGTATAAAGACACCTGTCTGCAACCCTTTAAAAATCACACCCAAAATCCCCTAGGGAAAACCAAAACTGTCGAAGGGCACCAAAAAAAATTTTACCCGCACCGGGTGGGAAGACTGAATCTGCAATAGTAACACTTGGTGGAAAAATCAACTGTGGGAGCAATAATTAGAAAATGGAAGACATACAAGACCACTGATAATCTCCCTCCATCTGGGGCTCCATGCAAGATCTCACCCCGTGGGGTCAAAATGATCACAAGAACGGTGAGCAAAAATCCCAGAACCACACGGAGGGACCTAGTGAATGACCTGCAGAGAGCTGGGACCAACGTAACAAAGGCTACCATCAGTAACACACTACGCCGCCAGGGACTCAGATCCTGCAGTGCCAGACGTGTCCCCCTGCTTAAGTCAGTACATGTCCGGGCCCGTCTGAAGTTTGCTAGAGAGCATTTGGATGATCCAGAAGAGTATTGGGAGAATGTCATATGGTCAGATGAAACCAAAGTAGAACTGTTTGGTAGAAACACAACTCGTCATGTTTGGAGGAGAGAGAATGCTGAGTTGCATCCAAAGAACACCATACCTACTGTGAAGCATGGGGGTGGCAACATCATGCTTTGGGGCTGTTTCTCTGCAAAGGGACCAGGACAACTGATCCGTGTACATGAAAGAATGAATGGGGCCATGTATTGTGAGATTTTGAGTAAAAACCTCCTTCCATCAGCAAGGGCACTGAAGATGAAACGTGGCTGGGTCTTTCACCATGACAATGATCCCAAGCACACCACCAGGGCAACGAAAGAATGGCTTCGTAAGAAGCATTTCAAGGTCCTGCAGTGGCTTAGTCAGTCTCCAGATTTCAACCCCATAAAAAAACCTTTGGAGGGAGATGAAAGTCCGTGTTGCGCAGCGACAGCCCCAAAACATCACTGTTCTAGAGGAATGGGCCAACATACCAGCAACAGTGTGTGCCAACCTTGTGAAGACTTACAGAAAACGTTTGACCTCTGTCATTGCAAACAAAGGAGATATAACAAAGTATTGAGATGAACTTTTGTTATTGACCAAATACTTATTTTCCACCATAATTTGCCAATAAATTCTTTCCAAATCAGACAATGTGATTTTTCGGGATTTGTTTTCTCATTTTGTCTCTCATAGTTGAGTTCTACCTATTGTGTCAATTACAGGCCTCTCTCATCTTTTTAGGTGGGAGAACTTGCACAATTGGTGGCTGACTAATACTTTTTTTCCCCCACTGTATCAACCAAAACCCTCAACGAAGAAATCAGGCCAAAAAGTATCCGATTACTGTGAATGACGTTTCCTAATACAGTGGTCCCTCCAATTACAATGACTTCAGGTTACATTATATTCAGCATACAATGGTCTTTCCCAGTGCCACTGTAAGCTGAAACCACATTTATTATACAACGTCATGTACTCTGATCTGCAGCGAGTGTGACTGAAATGCAGATTGATTAGATCTTCCGCTAGTGATAAAATCCCTATACTAGAGAAGTGCATGACTGTCTAGTAGCGCCTCTGTACATTACAGTACTGTGTGTATTACGCTGCAGATCCAGATAGTTTATTTTAATTTTTGGAGTGAACTGTAGGGAGGTGGTGAAGGTGACCATCGCCTATTTTTTTTGCCCCTCTTTTACCACCTCCCTTTGATCTTACCAAATGGCTGAAATGAACGAAAGAGTGAAAAATTTAAAGGGGTCTGAATGATTTCCGTACCCACTATATATAATAAAATATATATATATATATATATACATAATTATTATTATTTATTTTAAAGCGCCACTGATTCCAGGGCGCTGTACATTCGAGGGGGTTACATACATAACATAAGTCAAATGAGTAAAATAAGTCATAACATATACACTCACCGGCCACTTTATTAGGTACACCTGTCCAACTGCTCGTTAACACTTAATTTCTAATCAGCCAATCACATGGCGGCAACTCAGTGCATTTAGGCATGTAGATATGGTCAAGACAATCTCCTGCAGTTCAAACCGAGCATCAGTATGGGGAAGAAAGGTGATTTGAGTGCCTTTGAACGTGGCATGGTTGTTGGTGCCAGAAGGGCTGGTCTGAGTATTTCAGAAACTGCTGATCTCCTGGGATTTTCACGCACAACCATCTCTAGGGTTTACAGAGAATGGTCCGAAAAAGAAAAAACATCCAGTGAGCGGCAGTCCTGTGGCGGAATGCCTTGTTGATGCCAGAGGTCAAAGGAGAATGGGCAGACTGGTTCGAGCTGATAGAAAGGCAACAGTGACTCAAATAGCCACCCGTTACAACCAAGGTAGGCAGAAGAGCATCTCTGAATGCACAGCTAAGAACAGGAAACTGAGGCTCCAATTTGTCCAAGCTCATCAAAATTGGACAGTAGAAGATTGGAAAAACGTTGCCTGGTCTGATGAGTCTCGATTTCTGCTGCGACATTCGGATGGTAGGTCAGAATTTGGCGTCAACAACATGAAAGCATGGATCCATCCTGCCTTGTATCAACGGTTCAGGCTGGTGGTGGTGGTGTCATGGTGTGGGGAATTTTTTTCTGGTACTCTTTGGGCCCCTTGGTACCAATTGAGCATCGTTGCAACACCTTGTGGAATCTATGCCACGAAGAATTGAGGCAGTTCGGAAGGCAAAAGGGGGTCCAACCCGTTACTAGCATGGTGTACCTAATAAAGTGGCCGGTGAGTGTATATACACACACACACCACACACACATACAGCAAAATGGTGGCAACGTAAAGACACAACAGCTCGTATTTCACAGTTTACCGTACTAGATAGAAAAATCTTCTATGGGATCAGAGCCTCTTCACAAGTGGATTCCAACATGGATTCCATGTAAAAACCATGTTGAATCCTCATCCCATTATTTTCAATAAGAATCCACAGTCTGGGTTTTTCCGTACATGGATTTGAACGATGTGGAACGAAAAAGAAAGAAATCCAATGCTTCCAAAACTGCAAAGCAGCAGAGGGGTATTCTCACCTCATCAATGGGGTTCTCCAGCTTAGAAAACTCATGTTTAAAAACCCTTTTATAATTTTCTAAGCATGCTCTATTAACCCCTTAAGCCGAACGCCTGAAAAGTAGTTGACAAGAAAATTTTTTTAGTTTTTGCCTCTTTGCGTTTCAACAGTTGTAACTTTTTAATTTTTTCAATGACTCAGTTGAATGAGTCCTCGTTTTATTCGAGACAAGTTGTACTTTATGGAGGAATAGTTTAAGTTCACTTATAAATAATTGCAGAATTTTTTTATTTTTTTAATTTTTTTTTTTCTTTACACCATTCACATTTCACACTTAATAACTTGTTAGATTAATTCTACAGGTTACTAAGGTCGTGTGGATACCTAATATGTGTAGATTTGTTGGTGTGTGTAATATATGCACAATTATTTTTTATAAAATATATTTTTTTATTTTATTTACTTTTTATTCATTTTTTTACACTTTTTCTCTTTTTTTTTTTTAAAATCCCCTGAAGGGAGAACTGTTTTACATTTTTTTTACACTTCGTAATGTATTAGCATATTCATATATGCTAATACATTAGAATCTGTGTCAGTCTGAAACAGGCAGTGTTCAGGACAGCACACAGTGTGTCCTGGTCACTGGCTTGTTACACAGAAAGCTCTGGGGCTACTCCAGGTCCCCAGGTCTGACTGTGCAGCTGTTCCCTGAGCTCTGTAGGGTCACCGTGCGTTCCGATCACCCGACAGAGCAGGGAAACCCTTTGATTGCGCTGCGGTGACGATCAGCCGCAATAAAAGGGTTAAAGCACCGGGTTGGAGGTTTCCCCCGCTTCCCGATGCTCGCAGGAGATGCTCTGGGATCAGGGCTGTGTAGTACGCCGCAAACTCAGTTGTCTGAAGCTACGCCAAAAGACGTCGCTGCAGACAAACGACCCGCCCCACCGACGTCAAAAGACGGTGGGCGGTCGTTAAGGAGTTAAGGATCCTCATCTATTAGGCAGAGTGACAGTGGTTATGAAGAGTGTCTCTCGCTCTGGAGGACCTGTCCTGTGGTAACCCCTTACCGCCCGCTGCCAGTTTTGACCTCCCTGACAGAGCACCTTTTTAGAAATCTGACATGTATCATGTTATGTGACAATAACTTTGTGATACTTTTACCTATCCATGTGATTCAGAATGTTTTCTCATGAAAAATTGTGCATTAAGTTAGTAAAAAAGTTTTGTTCATACAATCTTTGTTTCTTTGTGAAAAATATGGTAAAAATTTAGAAAAATTTGCCATTTTCAAAGTTCATGTATGACAGTTATTCCACACAAAATAGTTTATAACTAGCATCTATTATGTCTAATGCAAGTTGTCATAAGTTTTAATTGTCTATTTTTTTTTTACAACAATTTAGCAGCAATTTTCACATTTTCAAGAAATTTTGCTAGTAGTATAATATTGTACCGTGTTAGCTATGGAAAGCAGAAGGGTGAAGAAATCAGGCGATACCTTTTAGAGGCTAAGTGAGTATATTTTATGGTGAGCTTCCGAGAGTACTAGCTCTCTTCCTCAGACAAGATTTTATAACTTCATGTCTGAAGAAGGGAGCTAGTACTCTCGAAAGCTCACCAATCAATCAAATATACTCAGTTAGCCTCTAAAAAGGTATCGCCTGATTTCTTCACTCTTCTACAAGAAATTTTGCGACAGATCTTTTAAGTATCAGGCCAGTTCTGACGTGGCTTTGAGGGGCCTGTATGTTACAGTGCCTTGCGAAAGTATTCGGCCCCCTTGAACTTTTCAACCTTTTGCAACATTTCAGGCTTCAGACATAAAGATATAATTTTTTTTTTTTTTTTTTGAAGAATTAACAAGTGGGACACAATTGTGAAGTGGGACGAAAGTTATTGTATATTTTAAACTTTTGTAAAAAAAAAAACAAAAAAAAAAAACTGAAAAGTGGGGCATGCCAGATTATTCGGCCCCTTTACTTTCTGTGCAGCAAACTCACTCCAGAAGTTCAGTGAGGATCCAATGTTGTCCTAAATGACTGATGATGATAAATAAAATCCACCTGTGTGTAATCAAGTCTCTGTATAAATGCACCTGCTCTGTGATAGTCTCAGGGTTCTGCTTAAAGCCCAGAGAGCATCATGAAGACCAAGGAACACACCAGGCAGATCCATGATACCGTTGTGGAGAAGTTTAAAGGATTTGGATACAAAAAGATTTCTCAAACTTTAAACATCCCAAGGAGCACTGTGCAAGCGATCATATTGAAATGGAAGGAGTATCAGACCACTGCAAATCTACCAAGACCCGACCGTCCCTCTAAACTTTCATCTCAAACAAGAAGAAGAATGATCAGAGATGCAGTCAAGAGGCCCATGATCACTCTGGATGAACTGCAGAGATCTCCAGCTGAGGTGAGAGAGTCTGTCCATAGGACAACAATCACTCGTACACTGCACAAATCTGGCCTTTATGGAAGAGTGGCAAGAAGAAAGCCATTTCTCAGAGATATCCATAAGTCTTGTTTAACCTTTGCCACAAGCCACCTGGGAGGCACCAAACGTGTGGAAGAAGGCGCTCTGCTCATATGAAACCAAAATCAAACTTTTTGGCCACAATGCAAAACGATATGTTTGGCGTAAAAGCAACACAGCTCATCCCCCTGAACACACCATCCCCACTGTCAAACATAGTGGTGGCAGCATCATGGTTTGGGCCTGCTTTTCTTCAGCAGAGACAGGGAAAATGGTTAAAATTGATGGAAAGATGGATGGAACCAAATACAGGACCATTCTGGAAGAAAACCTGTTGGAGTCTGCAAAAGACCTGAGGACGGGGGACGGAGATTTATCTTCCAACAAGACAATGATCCCAAACATAAAGCAAAATCTACAATGGAACGGTTCACAAATAAACGTATCCAGGTGTTAGAATGCCAAGTCACAGTCCAGACCTGAATCCAATGGAGAATCTGTGGAAAGAGCTGAAAACTGCTGTTCACAAACGCTCTCCATCCAACCTCACTGAGCTGGAGCTGTGCGCCAAGGAAGAATGAGCAAGAATTTCAGTCTTTCAATGTGCAAAACTGATAGAGACATACCCCAAGCGAGTTGCAGCTGTAATCGCAGCAAAAGGTGGCGCTACAAAGTATTAACTTAAGGGGGCCGAATAATATTGCACGCCCCACTTTTCAGCTTTTTATTTTTTACAAAAGTTTAAAATATCCAATAAATTTCGTTCCACTTCACAATTGTGTCCCACTTGTTGTTGATTCTTCAAAAAAAAAATTTAAATTTTATATCTATGTTTGAAGCCTGAAATGTGGCAGAAGTTTGAAAAGTTCAAGGGGGCCGAATACTTTCGCAAGGCACTGTAGATACCCCCATAAATGATTTCATCTAAGAAACTACATCCAATAAAGTATTCAAAACAGCATTTAGGACGTTTATTAACCCATTAGGTATTTCACAGAAATTAGAGCAAAGTGGAGGTGAAATTTCAAAATTTCACATTTTTTTGGCAGATTTTCAATTTTTATCCATTATTCCCTGGAATATGGTAGAGGTGCCCAGGGAAATGCAACTCAACATGTTTTTAAGAGATATCCCACATGTGGCCCTAAAGCGCTATTTGACTCAACCACAAGCCTCAGAATAGGAGGAGCACCTACTGGACTTTCAGGTCTTATGTTTATTACATTTGCCGTTACAGGTTTACGGACACCCTAAGGGCATGTTCACACAGCGTTTTTGGACGAGGTTTTCGGAGCGTTTCCTCGCCCAAAACGCTTCCAAACGCCTCCAGTTCATTTCAATGATTCCTATGTAAAACCTCGTTGTAGTTCACACACGACGAGGTTTTTACATGCTTCTTTGGAAGCAATGAAAAAGAAGTGTCATGTCAGTTCTTGAAGTGTGTTGTAGGCGCGGTTTTCGGGGCGCTTTTTTAGCGCGGTTTTGGCGCTGTTTTTGTCCTGGCTATTCATTTGTATGGGTGAAAACCTTGTCGAAAACCTGATCAAAAGCCTCGTCAAAAACCTTGTCTAAAGAAGCGTGTTTCAGGCGAAGTTTTGATGTGGTTGGGACGATGTTTTGGGCGAGGAAACGCTCCGAAAACCTCGTCCCAAAACGCCGTGTGAACATGCCTTAAGGTGCTAAAACTTAATGAACACCGCTAAAACTGCCCACGCGTACTTCTAAAAACGCTCTGCGCCGGCTCCCATCACTTTCCCCATGTCACTTCTTTCTCCCGGCGTGTAATACGCATCGGTGGAAATGGCAGGTAATCATAGATATGAATTACCGTAGTTGTGGGGCATAATTCGGGGCAATTCAGCACAATTACACACCGAATAATGCTGCGTGAACACTCCCTAAGAGCAGAGAAGTGGCCAGTAACTATGGAAGCTTGAGTACAAAAGCAGGAGATAAGATTTGCACAACACAACACGCCTCAAACATTTCTATGCCGGATCCGCGTCCAAAAACCCAAAGGGATAAATGGTAATCGTTTTCTGACTGTAAACCCCTAAATGCTCATTGAAAACCGCGTCAAAATACTTGTTGGACAACACGGTTTTAGAATTCAGAGTATTTTAACATTTTCATGTGGACGTACCCTTATTCTGAATGAAACAGGAATGTCTCTTTAAGGATTGGCCTATTCTCATCTATTTGGTCTGTGTTTTTCATCCTTACCTTCCAAGAGCCACAATTTTTTCTTTTATTTTTTCTGTTGACTTATGTATATATTATGGCATGCCATATTTTCTGTAGTACGTGTTTTTTTTTTTTTTTTTACTAATACCATTTTCTAATGTAATAAAACATAACAAAACCTAGAAAAGACACTTTGCTTTGCATGACTGCTTGCAGGGGTAGCAGGGAAATTAAGGAGGGGATCGGTCAGGTTGATCAAGTCACAGAACAGGGCACTCCCCTGTCTAACAACTTCGCTACTATGGTTGCCCCGACCACATCATCCAATTAGTAAATTGTCCAGGATCAGAGTTATGGCCAATCCTGGCCACTGACAGCAGATAGCAGTTTTAAGGGCTGGTTCACACGGCTTATTCAAGCGACTAATTGCGGGACGGATTTCGCACGCAATTCCGGCTTGAATAAGAGGCGGGGGCGCCCTTAGACATGCATTATCCACGGCGTGTCCCCCGCCGGGATAAAGAACCCGGCACTTTCCCCCCGCCCGGCGGACTCGCCGAGTGGGAGGAGAGACGGAATCTATAGTTCTCTATGAGAACTGTGGCTTACCCTATTGCAGCGCAGTACGGCGCGCAATACGGCGCGCAATACGGCTGCAATCTGTCCCTGAAATAAGCTGTGTGAACGGCCCCTAAGGGTGAGTTCACACAGTGTCTTGCAACACTTACCTGTATGCACTGCAAGACGCAGGTGTTTTAGAAGCGTGCGGGGGGGGGGAGGGCATTGACTTCTATTATTCCCCGCGCGTCAATGCGCAAGTGACATGTCGCATCCTTCACCCAGCGTTCAATATGCGTCAGGGAAGATGAAGGTAATTCATAGCTCTCGATGAAAGCTATAAAATAACCGTAGTTACAGGCCGAATTTCAGGGCGTATTGAACTGCAATTATGCCTGAAATACGGACTAAAAAGACGCGGCATGAACATACCCTAACAATCGCACCCACCGTGTATGAAACACCCTTTCCCCCTACTGATGTCGTGTCATGAAAGGGGTGTCCCCATCT
The DNA here is from genome assembly GCA_025379985.1 of Phyllomedusa bahiana. Taxonomy (NCBI): domain Eukaryota; kingdom Metazoa; phylum Chordata; class Amphibia; order Anura; family Hylidae; genus Phyllomedusa; species Phyllomedusa bahiana. The sequence continues at coordinate 49,340 of JAODAL010015216.1, forward strand.
GACACATTCATGGTATAGCGATAGGATATATCATAAATGTCTGAAAGGTGCAGGTCCCAGAGGTGGAACCCAGACCTATCTTGAGAATAGAGATTTTCAGAAGCCCATTCATTTCACTGGAAGCACCATTGAGCTGAACTCTCGTAAAACAAAATGCAGAATACTGCACAAGTGCAACCTCCTCTCCATTATACTTGGATACTCTATGGAGCCTGCAAGTATTAACATTTATGGCACATCCTATCGATACGCCATAAATATCAGCGATGGGAACCAGGGCTGTGGAGTCAGCAAGCCAAAGCCCTGACTCCGACTCCTCAATTTCCCAAACCTCCGACTCCTGACTCCCTCATACATGGCGCCTGTTTAAGTGATAACTTTACTGTAGTAAAATGGTAACATCAGGCTGTTTATCACCTTATGATTTAGGTAGAACAGACACTGACAAGCAAAAGGGTAACAATGTTTTGATTTTTTTGAACACTTGTGGGTAGAGTTGAAGAAAAAGCTGTATTTGTATCAAAGTCCAGTCTGCACCAACATTGGGAATGTGTAGAAGAGACCTGGGGTCATATTTTGGTCAAGACCTGCTTGAATCTGTTCCAGAGTCCAGAAGGATTCAGGCAGTGCTGAAAACCAAAAGGTGGATTTCCCAAATGTTAACAAAATAATAAAAATTTAAATTTTGATTTTTAGGAGCAAAACAGTAACAATGCAGTTACATGACAAGAAACTGCAGAACTAAGCAGATGCCAAATACTTGCAGGTCACATTTATGTATAAGATAGGTAAGATGACTGTATATACAATTACAGTAGCCTCATGTACAAAGCTGTAGTGGATGGTGAGATATGGAACCTGAAAGTCACAAGTTCAAAACATTGTTACCGTTTTGCTTGTCAGTGTAAAATATATTTATTGGATATGACTTCAGAACACAAAAAAATTGTAAATATGCAAAACACTACAGGAACATTTGTGGAGTCTCTGAATTTGTTCTGAGAAATAGTATTGCCTCCATCAGATCCTGCATACATGACCTCACATCTGATCTCATTATTTCCAGGCTAGAGAATAGCCTCTACACTAACTTGGGTTGGGGGCAAAGCGGTGACCACAGGGGCAACATCTCTAACAATGTCAGGGTATAAAGGAATTGCCTCAGCCTCAGTCAGTTTTGATGAATGGTTGAACCCTTCTACTTATTTGAAAGCATGTTTGCCATGGGAGCAGAATCTTTCCCCTGGGGCAGCGCTTTGCCTGCTCCATGTCATCAATTGCACTCCATGTGATGAGGCTGAAGATATGGGAGCAGTAGCACTGGCCAGACCCAATTCCTCTTGCTCTTGGCACTGCATCAAACTAACTGGACCAACTTATTATATATTTTGGGACGACTCCGACTCCTGCAAAATAGGCAACGACTCAGACTCCACAGCGCTGATGGGAACACCCCTCTAAGTGGTTAAAGAGGTCTTGTCCACTTTCTGGTTATGTCTTTTTTAGGAGTTACTTGTATTATCTCACACCTTTTCTTAGACCCAGTTTGTGCCTTTCTCCAGTTTATCCCCCTGGTAATGTTTGAATAATCTGGAACGCCCCCTTGTCCATGGATCTGACACTGTCCAGTCAGTGCTTGAGGAAGTAAATAATGGTGGCCACCAACAGTGGACTGGAACAGAATTTTCAAGACTGGGGGTTTGTCCCAGGGACAGGGTATATGCCACAGCTCTGCCATTTTAACTATATGCACATCCTCAGGGAAAATGAACAGTTAAAGTATACTTGCCAACTTCCCCGTCCTAGGACCACTGGCAAGTGTCTGCAACCAACTAGTGTTGGCTGCTTTTTATATTACTAGAACCAGGGACGCTCCATTCAGCACAAAAAGGACCCAGCTTTTCTGGGTGCCTGCTGTGGGGGATGTCACTCAGCTGTCCCATGTGCTGAATACACAATCCAGCATGTGGGAAAGCAGGGTGAAGCCCATCCCCCACAGCAGACTATTTTTGGAAAGCAGGTTGCTTTGGGGAGTGGAGTGTCACCCAGCTTTCCTAGGCTTCTGGATACTATATCCAGTGTATTATGTGTTAGCGTAGTGGAGTTTTTTCCAGGTTTCCCTTCTGTATTACAAGGGATTCGTTGGACTACGTCGGACCAGCATTGGATCCATTTATTTAAAAAATGGTCAGTGAGGGCTGGTGTTGGGGAATGTTTGTTTAAATAAAGTGTTTCTTTAAGTTTTTTGCAGTGTTAGTAATGGAGTGGCATCTGTCAGACACCTCTATTACGATCGCTGGGGCTTGGTGTCAGCCAACAATGTTTGTTGTCATTCAAGGCTGACACCACCTCTCACTATTACCCCAGTACACAACACACCAGGGGTACTGGGAAGAGCCTAGTTAGCGTCAGAAGCAGACCCTTTAATGTGGGTTGGTATTTTTAAGTCGAGTATATGTCAATTGTTGATGTGTACTGAGTGTTTTACAATAAAAAGTCAATGGGGCTTGCAAACAGCACACCGAATTACGGGGGTATTTTGTTGAAGCAGGATTTGGTGCTTATTTTGATGTGTAATATGTTAAAAACAGATCAAATAAAATAAAAATAAAGTTGGCAGTGCTGAAGGCATAAAATATGTATAAAAACACATAAGAAAATGCTTGAAAATGGCAGCAAAGCAAAAAAGTGTGCGGTTCTCCTGTGAAACAGGTGCGTATTTTACAGCACAATTTTACACTGTGTGAACATATTCTGACATAGCAGGTCTACTACTGTAAAGGAAGAGGTTTTCATCATATTAAAATAAAGGGGTTGTCTCACTACAAGGATTGCTTTTACGTTAAACATCTTGCAAAAACAAGTCACTTTGCAATATATGTTCATTAACAGTGTCCTCTCTATTCCTAGATATCCCCTCTTGTATGGGCTGCATCAGCTCCTCAGGTCACTATAGCTACAGACCTGTTTGATCTCTCCCGATAGGCTGCCAGCACTGGTTGCTATAGCTACAGACCTGATTGCTCTCCCGATAGGCTGCCAGCACTGGTTGTTATTGGGCTACAGACTTGTTGATCTCTCCCGATAGGCTGCCAGCACTGGTTGTTATAGCTACAGACCTGTTTGATCTCTCCCGATAGGCTGCCAGCTCTGGTTGCTATAGCTACAGACCTGTTTGATCTCTCCTGATAGGCTGCCAGCACTGGTTGCTATAGCTGCAGATCTGGCTTCTACTGCAGCCTAGTAGAAGCCAGTAAACACGCCCCTGAATTCAAAATGAAACCAAGAAAACAGGACTGAGGTAAGATGAATCAACGTAGTGAGACAACCCCTTTAAGGAGCTGAAGGAATAGGTATCTACGCAACCTCTGTAACATGTACTTTACACACCATCGTGACTGTCTACAACTTCTGGTTAGAATTCAACATCACTGCCAGGTTTGATACAAATAAATACAAATTGCTACAAAAACATAGATTTGTCTCAGGCTGATGTGCAGGGTGCGTGCAACAGAGACACAATGCACCACAGAGGCACATCTGGGATGGAAACCCATTCTCTGGTGATACAGGGTCACAGAAGTACAAAGCAGGGTCTACACCAAAAACGATCCCTAAACCCCCATCTAATCAGCCACTAGACACGACCTCCCCTCAATAGTTATGTATTCTAATTACAGGGATATACACTTATCTACAGTATACACTCTAGTATAGGAATAATATATATGCACACAAATCTATTCCTGCACTAGTATAGGCACACATGCATTGTCACACCGCTACTGTAAAATGCTTGCACGTGTATAAATACCTACACATCTTTTTAAAAAAAGCAATACATAGCTAAAACACAGTCAACACCACTTTCTAAAATATATTATACACAAACACACGTAGCTATAAATATATACACACACAAGTATACATAGCTTTATTTACACACAAACATAAATACCCCAGTTATACACTATACAAACAAACAAACATGTATACACACATACATATAGCTACATAAACAAAGATAGCTATATACACTATACAAATATATGTGTATGTACACACATAGCTTCATACACACAGCTATACATTCACACAAATCTATTCCTGTACTAGTATTGTCACACCGCTATTGTCAAATGCTTGCACGTGTATAAATACCTACATATCTATATAAACAAGAATTTACATAGCTATCCACACAGTCACACACAGCTACATATATTAAACACAAACACATGTAGCTATAAATATATACACACACACACACACACACAAGTATACATAGACAGCTTTATTTACACACATACATAAATATATACAGTTACACACTATACAAACACACATTTATACACATAGCTACATAAACACAGATAGCTATATACACACAAATATATGTGTATGCCCACACACATATACACATAGCTACATACACAGTATACAAACACAAATATATGTGTATGCCCACACACATATACACATAGCTACATACACAGTATACAAACACACAAATATATGTGTATGCACACTCATAGCTATACAGGCACATACATATACACATAGCTATACACACACTCAGCTATACACATACATATATGCACCCAGGGTGCTGTACACACACATACATGTACACATAGCTATACACACACTCAGCTATACACATACATATATGCACCCAGGGTGCTGTACACATACATACATGTACACATAGCTATACACACTGCACAAACACACAAATATATGTATGCACACACAGATACAACGTGCCCGGGTGACATGTGGCAGCTGTGCGCATGAGTCACCGGTGACAGAGCCGCCGCTGTCACACTGTTACGCAATGAGCCCACATCCAGGCGCGATCATGTAAACACGTATGTGTCGCTACCTTGTATCGGGGCGCCGCTGTCAGGCGCTGCGGTGCCCGGGTCCCCCATGTCCGGCTGTGCTGGGCCCCGGTGGCTGCTCCGGTGCGGGGTATGAGGAAGATGGCACAACAGCGAGCGGGGAACTTCCTGTAGGGCCGTGTCAGCCTGTAGTGCGCCGCGCTGGGTGTGTCGCTACATGGGAGGGTGTGTCAGTACTGCTGTGATGTGCGCGCCGGCCCCCGGCACTAGCTGCATAGGAGATAGTCTATAGATGCGTCCTCATACAGCTCTCTGTACCGCACTGGACTCAGCGGAGTGCTCACGGTGCAGCCAAGACCCACTGCGGCTCCAGTGCTTTTTCATTGACTTAAAGGGGTTGTCTCACTACAAGGAAAGATCTTGCAAAAACAAGTCACTTTGCAATATGTGTCCATTAGCAGTGTCCTACCTATTCCTAGATATCCCCTCTTGTATGGGCTGCATCATCTCCTCAGGTCACTATAGCTACAGAACTGTTTAATCTCACCTGATAGGCTGCCAGCACCAGTTGCTATAGCTACAGACCTGTTTGATCTCTCCTGATAGGCTGCCAGCACTGGTTGCTATAGCTACAGACAAGGGCAGATCTACTGCAGCCTAGTGGAAGCCCAGGTAAACACGCCCCTGAATTCTCCAAAATGAAACCAAGGTAAAACAGAACCTTGAGGAAAGATGAATCAGTGTAGTGAGACATCATCTATAACAAGTGGCCGCCAGGGTTGTGCTCAACACAACAACCGGCAGACCCCTCTAACGACAGACTTAACAGTCTCTTTTTCAGCTCCAATTGCAATGTGAATAATAACATGGTTTTGCCGTTGTTGACCTTCAAATCTGTGTGGTCACTTATTAACCAGATGCCGACTACCTAGACACTTAAGGTATGTTCACACTGCGTAATTGTGGGGCGCATTTCGGCACGTATTTATACGCCCTCAATTACAGTAATTCATAGTACAATACGCAGACAGTGTCAAAAACCATCCGCCGGAAAATCCGTGCAGTGTGGACTGCTGAAGGGATTTTCTATTAAAATCAATGATTAAACAGACGATGAGACAGTTCGGTTTTCAGACGGTTTTCAAATTCGAAAAAACATCTGTAAAACTGATTGTGAACCTGTGCCATGGGGACAAGCCCTAAAGGTGAGAACATCCAATCTCAGGAAATTAGTTTATGCCCAGGGGTGTAGTTATAGGAGGAGAGGGTGCAGAGGTAGCAGTAACTACTGAGCCCTTGAATTAGAGCGGGCTCAAAGGCCAAAGTTACACCTCTGTTTAACCCCTTAACGACGGAGCCAGTTTTGGCCTCTCTGACAGAGCCCCCATTTCTAAAATCTGTATGTGTCGACTTTATGTGTGAGAATAACACTTTGTTGACACTTTTACCTTCCATGTGATTCAGAGTTGTTTTTCGTGGACAACATTGTGCTTTAGATAGTAAGAATTGTGGTCCAAAAAGTACTTGTTTTTTTTGTGAAAAATATCAAAGAATCGGAGAAAATTGATGAGATAAAAGAGAAATTCAAAGACTGCATGCATAATGTTCTGTAGGTGTGAGGGACAGGTAGTTATTCCAACTCTCTTAAATAGCTTATAACTAGCATCTAACCATATGTTTTCTGTAGTTGCACCATTTTTTTAAATGTCCTTTTTTTTATTTATGTCATTAACCCTTAAGGGACCTCAGCCTGTTTTGGCCTTCCTGAACAGCACCTATTTTTGAAATCTGTCATGTGTCCATTTATGTGAGAATAAACTTTTTGGTCACTTTTTATCTATTCATGCTGATTCAGAGATTGTATTTCTCGTGATCCACTGCTAGATGTAAAGTGCTTTAAGTTAGTAAGAAATTTTATCATCAAATCCTAGTTTGTTTGTTGAATAAATATTCAGAATTTCATGAAAATTTGGGAAAATTAGCGATTTTTGAAAGTTGACAAAATTTCTCGCGTGCATGACAGATAATTATTCCCCACAAAATAGTTATTTAACTAGCATCTACAATATGTCCACCTATAGTTGGCATCAGTTTTTAAGTCTTTTTTTTTTTTTTACGACAATTGAGGGGCTTTGAAATGTAGTCGTAATTTCTCACATTTTCAGAAACTTTGCAATATACATTTTTTTAGGGACCACTCCAGTTCTGAGTGGCTTTGAGGGCCTGCATGGTAGAGATGTATACCACTCATAAGTGACGCAATCTAAGAAACTAGACCCCTTAACATATTTTACAACACTATTTAGGAAGTTGATAACCCTTTAGATATTTCACAGATTACAAACAAAGTGGAGGTGAAATTTCAAAAAAATTTACCTTTTTTTTGCAGATTATTCCTATATTATCCATTATTCACTGCAATCGGGTAAATGTAGTACTAGGTAGGGTAAGAATGTCAATCTTAATATCATTTCCCCCAGGTCTGCTGTTGTTTTAGAGAGTATCCTCCCATATGTCGGCCAGTGCAGTATTTGGCTCAACCTAAGCCCCAGATAGGAGGAGCACCCTACTGGACTTGGGGTCTCATTTTCAATACGATTTTATTAAAGGCGGCCATTTCAGGTTTGGGGCACCCTAAGGTGCTAAAACTTAAAAAAACCCTAATTATACCGCATATTGGAAAAGAGAATGTTCTATCCCCCCTTAAGGAATATATCCAGGGGTTGCAAGTGAGTATATAGACCCCACAGGTGATTCACAAATTTTTTTTGAAGCATAGGCTGAGAAATGTAAGAGAGATAAAGAAAAGAGAACTCTTATTTATACTCACTAATAATCTGCTCTCAATTTTAGCCTTAAAATGTTTCACCATTATACAAGGAATCCTGGAAATAAAGAACCGCTCTACAACTGTTGTTTAAATGCAATTTTCCATCAGTTTGGCATGATACCATACCATTGTTGGGTGCTAACTAGCCAGTTTGAGGCGCATGGCAGGGCGTATAAGGGAGTGAGAGAGGTATTTGGCTTTTGGATGTGCAGATTTTGGTGGGGGCCATGTCGCATTTGCAAAGCCCCCTCAAAGTAGCAGAACAGCGCGAAACCTCCCAGAAGTCGCATCCTCCAACTATTTGGAATGATTAAGAGACCCCATCAGGGATCTCATCTATGGATGTATTCTGCACTTTTAGGACACACGGTGTTCCTTAGATTTTTTTTAGCATTGGGCAATGAAAAATGGGGGGGTCAAACGCAGTTCAGTCTTGTTTTTTGAGTTTTATATTTTACAGCCATTCGCCGATGCGTGTAAATGATGTGTTAACTCTTAATATGGGGGTCGGTACACTTAACAGAATGATATGATTTTATCTATAGTTTTTTCTGTTTTATTACTTTTACAACAGTTAGAAATACGTCGCTATAAAAAATTGCGTTTTTATGTTGTGTTCTATTCTGACAGCATAACTTTTTTGTTTTTTGCTGTGTGCGAGCTGTGTAATATATCCGGGCTTGTTGAGTTTGTGCGTTGGAGAGTGAAGTTTGAAGTTTTGATTCGGTACCATTTATGTGTTGCAAATTGAAGCTATGTTGTCCACTTTTTTTATTAAGGTGTTTTTTTTTTATTTGTAGAGATGTTTTGAAACAAAATTCCAGCAATCTTGGTAGTGTTGTGTTTTAATTTTATTTTTTATAGCGGTCTCTCTGTACGGTAAGATTGACATGGTATGCTCGCTACATTCTGCAGTCAATACGATTACAGATTACCCAATTTGTATATTTTTTTATTGTTTTATGCTTTTATACATAAAAACACTTTTATTCAAAAAGGAAAACTAGGTTTTTGATATCACCGCCTCACATAGTCTTGAGAGCATAACTTTTAAATTTTTCTCGTGCTTGGAGCTGTGTAGGGACTTGTTTTTTTGCGGAGAGGAGCGTTCATTTTTATTATGTGTATCATCTTTGGGGGGACAAGGTTTTTTGTTTGCTTTTAAATCCATTTTTTGGACGGCCCAGGGTAGAAGAAAAATACTGCAATCCTATGTTAGTGTTTTGTTTTTTTATTTTTTAACAGAGACCTCACCGTGGCCAGTATCGTGATAAGTTAGCTTTACTCTTTGGGTCGCTACGTGTTATGGCGAATACCCTATTTATATTAGTTTTTTTATGTTCGAAAGCACTTAAAAAAGAAAATGTGTTTTTAGTGTGTAAAACAATGATTTATGCATTCGCTATTCTTCTGGAGTCTATAAATATTTTTAATTTTTCCGCGCTATACAAGTAGATGTATAAGGACTTTTTTTTTCAGGGGATGAAGTACGGACATTTTAATTGGTATCACTACTTTGGAGTTTAATAGGAGTGTTTTTCGCTCTCGCTTTTATTCCACTTTTATGTGCTGTGGGATGAACAATAATCTTAATTCTGTAGATTGTTTTTTTTTTTTTTCGGCGTTCACCGGTACGGGTTAATTAACATGACAGATTTATAGGGCAGGTCATTACGCCACGCGTGGGCGCGATTGGCGATTCGTAAAGGGGAAAAAGGGCGGCTGTACGTATTTTTATGATTATTTTTCGTGTTTGTAGTTTTTACTTGTTTTTCACTTTTTTTTATCTTTTTTCACTTTTTCACTTTTTTTTTTACTTATCGTTCCCATAGGGGAATTTGGATGACAGAGATATATATTATGATCTCTCATTCAATAGGAATCAGTGTACATAGCACATTCGTTGCTATGACTGGTTCCTATGGACAACTGTCGTCACGATGCCGGGTCATGCACCACAGGGCACGGCGTGCATCGTGACGTCGACTCAAGACAACCCGGAAGGCATTCTCTGGCTTATCCGTGATTGTCTGTCAGAGGGCAGGAGACTGCCGGTCAAAACACTCGACGACGATCCGTGCAAGCTCGCTTGCCGCCGACAGAGACAACAGGAGGACGCGATCTCATCCTGCGTCCTCTCTTAGTTATTGCGACCTTCGGATATGTCGCGATAATTACGGGGTTATCAGCCCCCCCACCTCACGGAGCGATCCGGGTCGGTGGCCGACGTCTGCGGGATGTCAGCTGTATATTTCAGTGTCACACCACCTCGAGCCGATCGCGCGAAATATGCTTTAGAGTTCGCGCGAATCACTCAGGACGCTATTCCATACGTACACGGTGCGTTAACCCCCCAATCGGACCTGGACGTAAGGCGATACGACCCCAAGGCGCGTTAAGGGGTTAAGGGGCTTAGAACTGAGTACTCAGAGCAGTAATTTTCAAGAAAATTTGCAATATATATTTAGACGTGTTTAGGGACCAGTCAGTTTCTAACGTGACTTTGATTGACCTGTATGTAGATACCCCCATAACAGAACTCATCTAGAAAACTTACACCCTTAAATTATTCAAAAACTAGCCATTTAGGGAGTTTATTAACCATTAGGCTGTTTCACAGGAATTAAAGCAAAGTGGAGGTGAATGAATTTGTACATTAAGAGATCGTGATCTCACTTTTTTGCAAGATTTTCTCAAATTTTTATCTTATTATTCACAGAAAAACGGTAGATATGTGATTCAGAGGAAATGCAACTTAATATTGATTCCCCTGCTGTGCCATTTTCAGAGGATATCCATATGTGGCCTGGCTGCGCGGATCAGCGTTAGTGCGCGATTGGCTCTAAACACTCTAAATAAGCCATTCAGACTATATGGTAGTGCATATGCACCTACTGGACTCTGGGGTTCATTTTCATTACAATTTTATTTAGCACCATTGATCGCTAGGCTGTGTTATCCCGTGACGCCCTAAAGTGCCTAATAACTTATAAAAACCTCCTTAAAACTAATGACCCCATATTGGAAACTACACCCCTTAAGGAATATCATCCAAGGGGTGCATGAGTATATCGGACCCACAGGTGATTCCACAATTTTTTTAGTGCTTAAGTTAGGTGAAAATTAAAAATTTTATTTTTTTACAACTCAAACTGAAAATTTTGCGGAAAATGTTTCATTTTTACAAGGACATCTGAAAAAAAGCACACAAATGTATCTTCTGGCACGCAATTTCTTCCCAAGTTCGGCAATACCCTACATGGTGGATGTAATACTGCTGTTTGGGCGGCCATGGCAAGGGCGTGATAAGGAAGAAGCGCTATTTGGCTTTTGGAACGGCTATATATTGGTGGGGCCATGTCCACTTTACAAAGGCCCAAAGTACCAGAACAGGTGAAACCGGATCCAAGAGAAGGTCGCCCCACTTTTGGATTCACCACCCCTCAGGGATTCATACTAGTGTGTTACTATGCATTTGGAGATACGCACAAGATGTTCATAGTTTTTTTTTCAGTATTGGGCTATGAAAATGTGGGGAAAAAACACAGTTCCGGCATTGTTTTTTGGGTTTCATTCGACAATGTTCACTCTAAGTGTGTACAGGGGTTAAGAAACAGATACACTTTACTATTGGGGGTTGGTACTATTAACAATTATATAAATTTTATATAGTTTGTTTTATGTTTTATTACTTTTTACACCTAATAGAAAAATAGGTTTATAAATTAAAATTTGCGCGTTTTTATGTTGTCCTTATTCTGACAGCCATAGCTTTATTTATTTTATCTGTATACACACGTGATTTATGGGCTTGTTTTTTGTGGGATGAAGTTAGACGTTTTTTATTTAGTACCATTGAGGGTGCAATTATGACCGCATGATCACTTTTTATTAAAGGTTTTTGTAGAGGTAAATCTTTGAAAAAATACAGGCTCATTCCTGGTAGTGTTTTTTTTTTTTTTTTTACAAGGACGGTGGTTCACTGTGCGTTTAAATGACATCTCTAAGCTTTACTCAGCAGGTCGATATGATTACTAGTGATACCAATGTGTATATTTTTTTCATGTTTGACTGCTTTTACACTCTATAGAAACATTTGTATTCTATAAATGAGAATATTCAAAAGTTTTTGCCATCATCGCAGTCTGAGAGCCATAACTTACTTTTTATTTTTTCTGTTGTTCGCGAGCTGTGATTTGGGCTTGTTCTTTGCGGGATGAGTTTTCGTTTTTATTGGTATCATTGTTTTGGGGAAAAAGACTTTTGATCAGTTTTAAACCGTTTTTTGGAAGGCAGGGAAGGGTGACGAAAATTACTGCTAGAGAAAAAGTTTACTTGTAGAGGAGTAGTTTTTTATTATTTAGTATAACTCAAGCGATAACGATGTGTGCTACGTATGTATATTCCATGACAAGTTTGCTTATGATCTTGTGGGATCGATACAATTACGGCGATACCCATTTGTATAGTTTTTTTATGTTGAAGCACTTTAAAAAAAAGAAAAAAAGTGTTTTTAATTGTTGTAATAAATATTTTTATGCATCGCTGTCTTCTGAGAGCCTTAACTTTTATTTTTCCGCAATATACAAGGAGAAGGTGGATGGACTTTTTTCTTTTGCGGGATTGAATGATGTTTTAATTGGTACAACAATTTGACGTTTATATGAGTTTTTGAGTCGCTTTTTATTCCTTTTGTATGTGCTGGGGATGAACAACAAAATGCAATTCTTTGCTTTGTGTTGTCTTTTTAATTTTGTTTTTGATAACAGCGTTCACCATGTACGGGTTATATTAATATGGAACACTTTTAATAGGACAGGGTCGTTTACAGCACGCACAGGCAGATACCAATTATCGGGTAACATTTATATTATTTTTTTTTTTTCTAGTTTTTGGGGCGATTGGCATTGTGTAATACGGGAAAAGGTGGGTTGTACGTGTTTTTTATTTTAATTTTTTGTGTTTTGTTTTACTTTTTTCAATTTTTTTTTTTCCTTTTTTACACTTTTTTTTACTTTAAACACCCATAGGGGGATTTATTACTGATATCTCAGATCGCTCTGAAGATTGCTAAGAAGGCAGGCCCAGTTACATAGCATTGTTGCTATGCAATGGTCACCATTGACAACTGTGTCAGTCAGATGCCCACATGCTTTGTGGGGTATCGTGACGTCACAGACGGAAATTCCGAAACGTGGTGATCTTACGTTCCAGGACCGGCTGGCATAGGATGGATCGTTGCTGCACTAATGTTGCAGCAGCGGCCGTTGAGGAAGCAAGCAGGAGAGGTCCACTCCTCCTGCCTGCGGACTTATGCTTGACGATCTTATTGATCGTCTGAGTTAAGGGGTTAAATAACAGACCCCGCGGCCGGAGCTCACTTGGCTAGGGTTATGCGGGAATGAAGCCAGCACGGTAATTTACTGCTGGTAGCCCATGTCGCGATCGTGCAGAAGATCGCTGAGGGCCCAGCTTCAACGATCGCACTCCAGGATAACGTATGCATCATCCTAATATTGGGGAAGTCAATTCCGCTTGGGAGTACGCATACGTCAATGTTCTGGAAGGGGTTGTCTCACTACAAGGATTAGCTTTCAACATGTATGGAACACTAAATGAAGACACTTTCCAAATATATTGCTTTGTTAATTTTTTTTGTTGAGCTACAAATGATTTTGAGGACTTTCTGGTTTCTCTAGTTACCGACCTGTTTGCTTGTTCTCCCTCTGCTGATTTGTCTTGATCCTGATTGCAGGGAGTGGGTCACAGCATACAAAGAGAATTGCAGGCAGACCTGAGAGCTTGTGTGTTATTCTGATCTTTGTAAGACAAAGGCAGAATTAATTACTACCTGTGTACTTTAGCTTCAAGATTCTCTGGACCTGGGAGCCAGGAGATTGTTTATCTAATTTATTTTATAGCAGAAGTCTGAATACATGGACGCTCATGTGCTAAAGATTACCTTAGAGCATGCTTGACATCTACGCAGAGAAGCTGACAGATATGCATGAATGAAAGCTGCTGCTGACTCTATGAAACAGTAAGATGAGACAACCCCTTTAAGCTCAAGGCTATATTCACACTGGGAACAAGCCGTACATTAGCAGTAAATGTCTGAAGGTATTCAGGCATATACCACATCATAGCCATGGACTCAAACATATTCAACATGTGACTACACTTAATCTGTCTTTGGCAATTATATCGTGTGCAGTCAAAAACAGATCCAATATAGTCACCTGCACCTATCTTGTGAATAGACTCCAGAATCTCTCTGAATGGGAGATTTCTGACCATCTCTAAGTAAAAAATGAAGAGGTTCTGTGGCCCATTTTTGGACATAGGTACGGGTCCCACCTCTAGAACCTGCACCTATCGCACATTGATGGCATATCCTATCGATATGCCATTAATGTGTGGTGTGAGAATACCACTTTAACAACAAATAATTTTTGTAGACACATGTATCTCATGTACTGTAAAATTAAAATGCATGCACATTTTAATTTTGCGCTGCAGAACCAAATAACTTTTTGGTTTTTCCACCTATGGACCTGAGTGATGGTGCTAAAGAGGGTCAAGTGTACTTTTTATTGGTCCCACTTTGGGATACATGCAACTTTTTGATCACTTTTAGTTCCAATATTTTAGGGGACATGAAATGACCAACAAAAACCTGCAATTTTGGCCTTTGTAATTTTCTTTCTTCTACAGTCTTCAGCGTATGGGATAAATGATGTTATATATTAATAGATCAGAATATTACAGACTCAGCGATACCATTTATGTGTACTTTTTTTTATTTATTTGTAATATGGCAAAATGTGGTTGATTTGAACTTGAATTTTTTTTTATTTTTATACTTTTTAAAAAAAATAAAAACTTTTTTTAATTTTAACATTGAGTCCCCCTTGGATACAAGGCTCTAAACCGCTCACACAGAAGCCGCAGCACTGCAGAGGCAGGAGGAAACACGTTCTCACTGAGACTCATGTTCATGTTTCACTTGGGAATTGTGATGATGAGGCGGGGATTACGCAGGCTGGGCGGAAGTACACTGAGTCGCCCCCCTAACATAGTTAGAATCGGGCAGGCACCACCACCTTCCCACACTCTTCATCGCCACCAACCCAGAACTCCACAACTATGCCAGCACTAGGAGGAGTTCTATTTATCAGGTCCGTGACGGCCAGAATTAACCCCTTGATTGTCATGGTAATCTTCAAGAACCTGCCGGCAGTGAGGGGAAAGGACGACGGGAGGCGGCTCTCTTGCAGCAGCACCCCCCCTTGTGAACGCAAGGTGCTTGATGATTCCTATAGGTATAGTCTTAGAAGGAGTCTCACATAGGAGTAGACGTGAATCACACATGACGCAGTTGGGACTTAGGAAAAGTATGTATGTCACAGTCAAGATGTAGTGCTATGTATTCTAACAGTGATCTACAGATCAATGAGTCAAGTCCCCTATGAGGACATGTAGAAAAAAAAGTACAAAACAGTAAGAAAAAAAACGAAAACACAAAAAATAAAATAAAAACACGTACACTGCCCTTTTCCCCTTTACAAATGCCAATCGACCCAAAAAGATCAATAATAAATAAAGTACAAATATTTGGTGTTGCCGCATGTGTAACGACCTAGTCTAGAAATATGTCATGTTATTTAACCCGCATCCTGAACACCCTAAAAAACAATAAAGAAAAACAGACACAAATGCGATTTTTGTTCATTCAAAAATCATATAAATGCCAACGTGGTACCAATGAAAATGTAATTTCCCCCCGCAAAAAAAAGACCCAATACTGCTCAGTATACAGAAAAATAATAAAATACAATACAAATTGTGCATCGCCGTAATCGTATTGTCCCACAGAGTAAAAATGACATGTCACGTATACTGCATGGTAAACTCTATAAAAATTTAAAATAAAAAAATGCTACCAGGATTGAAGTGCATACTTCATCCTGTATCCCAAATACGGATTTGAAGGCAATCAAAGTCATGTCCCCCAAAAATGGTACCAATGAAATTGTCAACCCATCCTGCAAAAAAACAAGCCCCTACACACCTCCGTATACAGAAAAATAAAGTTATGGCTTTCAGACTAAGGCAAAAATGTTTTTTTCTTTTTTGAAAAAAGAGTGGTTTTTTTGTGTCAAAGCAGTAAAACATTACAAAAAATATGTCAATTTGGTATCGCTGTAAACGCATTGGCCTACTAAGTAAGGCTAGCATTTCATTTATGCCGCATGGTGACTGCTGTGAAAAAAATAAAGAATATTACCAGGTTTGCTGTATTTTGTTCATCACCCTTTCCAAAATCATTGATAAAAAGTGATTAAAGCTTCAAATAAACCTCAAAATGGTACCAATAAAATTGTCAACTCATCCTGCAAAAATTAGCTCCATATACAGAAAAATAAAAAAGTTATGACTATGAGACTATAACGACATTATGAGACTATAACAGTTTTGTAAATGTGACATGACACCCACCAAAATCTGTGTTCCAAAAGTTAAACCACGTCCCTCACTTGTATGCCCTGCCATGCGCAAAAACAACAGTTTCCACCCATATATAGGGTATTGCCATGCACCTCAACGGCAGTTTACAACCACACATAGGGTATTGCCAAAAACTGCATAATAAATTTTGAAGTGTTTTTTTCCAGGATCCCTTGTGAAAATGAAACATTTTCTGCTAAAATTGCATATTATTGGAATTTTGTATTAATTTTTACAGACAATAGCTTAATAAATGTATGAACCACGTTTGGGGCCAATATACTCACTACACTCCTGGATATATAGGGGTGTAGTTTCTAAAATGAGGTCTTTTTAGGGGTGTTTATTAAGTTTTGACACCTTAGGGTGTCCGCAAACCTGTAATGGTGCCTACAAAAATATTCTAATGAAAATGAGATCCAAAATCGAGTAGGTGTTCCTCCTATTCTGAGGCTTGTGGTTGAGTCAAATACCCCCCCCTAGGGCCACATATGGCATATTGCTAAAAATGGCAGAATCGGGGGAACCAATATTGAGTTGTGTTTCCCTTGTAACATCTATTGTATTTCAATAAATAATGGATAAAAATTGAAAATCTGTGAAAATTTTTTTTTTTTACATTTTGCCTCCACTTTGCCTTAATTCCTGTGAAACACCCAGATTTAATAAGGGTTAATAAGCTTCCTGAATGCTGTTTTGAGTACTTTAAAGGGTGAAGTTTATTAGATGTAGTAATTTGTGGGGGCATCTAACATACAGGCCCCTCAAAGCTATGTCAGAACTGGACTGGTGCCTTAAACAGTCTGTGTTGCAAATTTTCTTGAAAATGGGAAAAATTATTACTAAATTTATAAGCCCCGTAATGTTGAAAAAAAAAAAAAAAAACATTTAAAAAATGTTGTACAGTAGACATATGGTATATGCTAATTATAAACTATTATGGCAAATTTTTCAAAATTTTCACAACATTTTGATATTTTTCATAAATAAACAAGGATTGTATGGACTAAAATGTATTTCTAACTTAAAGGGGTTCTGTCACTACAAAAATTAGCTTTCAAAATGTATGGAACACTAAATGAAGACGTTTTCCAAATATATTGCTTTGTTCATCTTTTTTTGTTAAGGAGCTACAAATTATTTTATCACCTTCTGAGGGCTTTCTAGTTTCGCAAGTGACCGACCTGTGTACTCCTTCTCCCCTGCTGTTTGATCTATCTGATAGCAGGGTCATCACACAGGTTGCGGCCGGCAGTGAGAGCTTGTGTGTTATCTGATCTCTCAGACAAAATACAGTAATTATTCTACTGTTTACATTAGCTCAGCAGCTTCTCCTGTCCTGGTAGAAGGTAATTTATCTAATCTAGACCAATAAACATAATAAACAGAGAAGTCTGAATACACCAAGCTCATATGCTAATTACAGACAGCATGACCAGGAAGTGACAGAGCAAAGCAGCATTATTTCATTCATGCATCCTATGAAACTTTGAGATGAGACAATCCCTTTAACCCTTGACCGACATTGGACAAGGTTTTGCGCCCGACTATGCCCTGAGGTCTTGACTGGGCAGAGTAGTTGACAACTTAAAGTGCACAGCAGTACTGCTATGTACTGCTATGCATTGTTACAGCCATCTGTAGATCACTGATAGAAGTCCCCGATGGCGACAAGTAAAAGAAAAAAAGTGAAAAAGTCCAAAAAATAAAATAAAAACACATACACTGCCCTTTTCACCTTTATAAACACCAATCGTCTCCAAAAAGATCAAATATAAATAAAGTACGCATATTGTGTATTGCCGCGTGCGTAATAACCTATTCATCTCTTATGTAATTTAAGCTGCATGTTAAACAGCATTAAAAAAACAGAAAAACAGTCACAGAATTGCGTTTTTCATTCATCCCTCAGCACATAAAATAGAATAAAAAGTGATCAAAAAGTGGGCCGAATTATCTGGTGAAGAAAATGCTGCAATCCTAGTAGTGCTTTTTATTTTTAACAGAACTCACCATGCAGTATCCATGACATGTTAGTTTTACTTTGTGGGTTGATACGATTATGGCAATACCCAATTTATATAGTGAAAATGTAAAAAAAAAGGATAACACAAACACACAAAAAATGAAAACGTACACCACCCTTTTCACCATTGCAGACACCAATCGCCCCAAAAAAAGATAAAAAAAATTAAAGTACACATATTTGGTTTTGTAAACATCCCACAGCACATAAAATGGATTAAAAGGCGATCAAAAAGTAGTATAAATGCCAAAGTGGTACAAATGAAAACATCAGTTGACCCTGCAAAAACAAAACCCTTACACAGCTTTTTATAAAGAAAAATCTGAAAGTTATGGCTATCAGAAGATAGCGGTGCACAAATATTGTTTTACACAATAAAAACACTTTTTATTTTAAGGTGCTACAACATAAAAAAAAACTATATAAATTGGGTATCGCTGTAATCGTATCGACCCACAAAGTAAAACTAACATGTCACGGATACTGCATGGTGAGTTCTGTTAAAAAGCACCTAAAATACACCCCTAGGTGGTATCCATGTGCGGAGTTGAATCCAAAATGCATTGACTTCTGGAAGGCTTCACCTGTTCTAGTACTTTGGTGGCTTTGCAGATGCAACATGGCCCCACCAAAATCTGTGTTCCAAAAGCCAAACAGTGCTTCCTTCTTTGTATGACCTGCCAGGAGCCCAAACAGCAGTTTACACCCACATATAGGGTATTGCCAAACTTATAAGAAATTATGTAACAAATTTTGGGGTGCTTTTTTCCAGGATTCCTTGTAAAAATAAAACATCACAGCCTAACGCTAAAAAGATTGTGAAAAACCTGTGGGGTCAATATAATCACTACACCCCTGGATATATTCCTTAAAGGGGTTTTGCCACGAAGTAAAATTGAAGTGGGAAGCTTGCAAATGAAACAACAAACATTTTCACCATTCATTATTATTAAAAAATTCTGCACCGTTGTTGTTTTAGCTGCTCCTTTAGTGATCCATTGTTTACAGCTAGTCTCCAGGGGATACGACCAGGGCTGAGAGCTCCTCAGTCCTGGCTCAGACATCACCTCTCCTCTCAGGCAGCTACTGAGTGTTGAAACCCCAGGTGCTGTCATTCTACTCCTGTCCTCTGTACTCCTTATTAATAAGTCAAACAGTGCAAATAAATAAAAAAGAAACCTCATTGAGAACTGTGCATTGATAAAGCATTTTAGCAGTGTTTATTAAGTTTAAGCACCAAATCTTTTTTCTGTGAAACACCTAATGGGTTAAAAAACTTCCTAAACACTGTTTTGAATTCTTTAAGGGATGTAGTTTCTTAGGTAGAGTCATTTTTGGGATATCTAACATACAAAGTCATGTCAGAACTGAACTGGTCCATAAAATGTTTTTCTTGAAAATGTGAAAAATTACTACTAATTTCTAAGCCCCCTAATATCGTAAAAATAAAAAGACATTTAAAAATTCTGCCAACCTACAGTAACCACATGGTAGATGCGAGTTATAAACTTTTTTGTGTGGAATAACTAGCTAGCATTCAGGAAGCTGGGCCTGCACACCGATGTGCTGTCCGGACCCGCCACAGAAGACAAAGGCATCCAGATTTGTGTCCCCCCCCCCAACCCTAGGTGCTACGCCATTGACTGAAAGAAGTTTTCACAGAACCTGTTTTTCACGGTCAGCTTCAGGATCCCACTTCCTGTTTGGACTGTGGGTGGTTCTACAGCAGTGACTGACATTTCAGCTCTGCTATTTCTATCTGAGCCTGTTAAAGGGACATTGGTGATAGAGGGGTTTTAATAGCAGGGCACAAAGCTTCAGAACTCCACAGAGTTAAAGTTCATCAGTAAAATAGATAAACAAGCTCCTGTGCTGCTGATAAAACATGGAGTGAGTCACCATCCTGGCCAGGGCTGCTACAGCAGAGAGATGGTCTGTTGTGTACACAAGCAGGAGATAAGAACTGCTCTAACTGTGTGTTTTGTAATAATATTTATTATACCTTTGCCTACATGTTTAAAGCTAATGAATGTGGTGGGAATACTTTTTGTGCTACTGAAAACAGGACTCATAGGCGAAGTTCTTGCTGGAGCTAGTGTTCTTACGAGTAGAAATAGGACAGTGAGACAAGGTGTGCATGATTTAGCTGGCAAACACATAGTAGGGAGATTATATATATATATATATATATATATATATATATATTATATATATATATATATAATATATATATATATATATATATATATATATATATATATTTGTCTGTTTTAATATGAGACAAAATGGGATTAAAAGAGAGGAGGTGAATTGAACCTGCATCCTATATGAAAGGTGCCAGCTATTAGTTAGTTATTGCTGGCACCCACCAGCAGTAGTTGGGACTGGAGATAACTCCGATCCTTGCTGTCCAATTGCTTGAATGCCATAATCAGCATCACCTGGGTAATTAAGCCATTATAAAGAAGGGTGGCATCCCCTGCTCTTTGTTACCCCATCGGACCCCTTGAGACATAATTGCGGTATGCTAAATGGTTGTTATTGTATCTGGTAGCCTAATGAGCCTATATGGAAGGTGTAAAAGGAGAGCAGTAATTGTGCACTATGCTTCAATAAATATTGCAGAGTGTTCAAACCCCTTAGTGATCAATATCCTAAAGAAACTATAAAAATTAAAGGGGTGATCCGGGACCTATTTATGCTCTTTGGTCCATCGGGGTATGAGTGACAATAGAAGATAAACATCATACTTTCCTCCTGTACGGTCTCCTTCACTCCCAAAACATGGGACGTCCATCTCAGCTGAAGTATGGAATGTCCATCGTTCACGTGACAGCTGCAGCCAATCACCAGGCTCAATGTCACCTGCATGTGACCTTCCTGGCTTGTAATTGGCTGGAGCTGTCACATGAACAATGAACATTCCGTGCTTCAGCCATGATGAACAGACTGGCAGCCAGGACTGAAGGAGACTGTCTGGGAGGTAAATATGAGGTTTATCTTCTATTTTTACTCATACACCGATGGATCAACGAGTATGAATAGGACCTGAAACACCCCTTTAAGTAAAAAAAATTAAAACATTTTAAAAATATAAAAAATAAAAACTATACAAATTTAATAATACCCCTCCTTTTCTTATTTATCATATAAAAAAGATTTCACATAATTAGTTTTACAGTGCAGTTACAAAATGCCTCACTTCCTTAAAACATTTGAATAAAAAGTAATCACAAAGTGTGATGTAATCCAAAATTATATCAATAAAAACTACACTTTGTTCTGCAAAAATTATGCCCTTACACAGGTCAGTTGATGGAAAAATAAAAAGAATCTGGTTAGAGAAAATGGTGATGAAAACCAAATCTATTGACCTTTTATTTCTACTTTTAACAGTAGTAAAACATAACAAAAACTAAATTTCGTATCATCGGAAGAAAATAGATTTAAAATTTCATTTATATTGCATTGTTAACTCCATACAACAAAAAAAACTAAAAAACATGGCACAACTATGTTTTTATTTCATTTTCACCCCACAAAGTTTTTTTGTGTGGTTTCCAATACATTATATGGTATAATAAATGACGCCAATAAGAAAATAAAACTCATCCTGCAAAAAACAAGCCCTCATATGTCAATGGGGATGATAGACAGGGGTAAAAAAAACAAGACGTTGCCAAAATGTTTGATGTGCACCATGAATGGGCTAACATGTGGTTACACTGAGACTTTTTGTATTGCTACTGGCTGATTTTAGCTATGGTGGTAAAGCAGTGGTCCAAAGTAATATATTGTGTATTACAAGTCGCATCATGGTCCCCACCTCGGGCTACAGACATGCCCGCATTGACCCCTAGGCCACACCCTCTACAACCCCCCTCCGCTCCGGTCAGGGGCGTAACTAGAGAAGCCTGGGCCCCAAAACAAACTTTTGGATGGGTCCCCCCCCCCCCTCCACTACGAACATTTACCAGGACATGCAGTTAGATAATGTAGATAATACAAGGGGCAAATACCTCACCATACATATCACAATCATACTGCTACCAATCAAATCCACTATACCAAAACCAACATTACCAATAACACTATTACATAGGAACCTGATTATACTGCCAGAACATGACCACAAAGTGACTGAATAATACCCCTACACCATTACTGATCAGTACACAAAGACTAATAGTACCGCCATATAGTGACCATAAAGTGGTATATACTAGTGTACACAGGCTCTGCAGACTGTATATAACCACCATACTGTGACCATATAGTGGTAGACACCAGTGTACACAGACTCTGCAGACATATGTGATTGAAGTGTAGTTACATCTTGTGACTCACAGGTGACGTTTCTCTGACGAGTCATTGACTTCCCCTTTTGTTTTGCATTCGATCCTGACCGCCATGATGACGTCTCCCGGCCACTTGTCCCTGGAGATTTAGACACAAATATCTTAGAATCCTCACTTTTCCAGCACCTCACTCCCTGCCCCCTGGCTATATGGGGTCCATTTAGGCAGGCAGGGTTTAGATAGGCTATATGGGGCCCCAGATAGGCCAGGTTTAGGTAGCTATAGGGCCCCATATAGGCAGTCAAGCAGAGTTTAGGTAGCTATAGGGCCCCATATAGATAGGCGGGCAGGGTATAGGGGCCATATAGGTAGGAAGACAGTGTTTAGGTAGCTATAGGGGCCATATATGTAGGCAAGCAAGGCTTAGGGTAGGCTATAGGGGCCCCATACAGGTAGGCAGGGCATAAGGTAGGCTATATGGGCCATTTATATAGGCAGGCTAGGAAAGTTTATAGGGGTTCATATATATAGGCAGGTCGGGCATAGGGTAGGCTATAGGGGCCATATATATAGGCAGACAGGGCATAGGGTAGGCTATAGGGCTATATATAGGCAGGCAGGGCTTTGGGAAGGCTATATATAGGCAGGTAGGGCTTTGAGGAGGCTATAGAGACTATATATAGGCAGGCGGGGCTTTGGGGAGGCTATAGGGGCTATATATAGGCACGCAGGACTACAGGGGCTATATATAGGCAGGCAGGGCTATAGGGTCTATATAGGCAGGCAGAGCTAAAAGGGCTAGATATAGGCAGGCAAGGCTTCAGGGGTCATATATATAGGAAGGCAGGGCTACAGGGGCTAGATTTAGGCAGACAGGGCTATAAGGGGCATATATATAGGCAGACAGGGCTGCAAGGGGAATATATATATAGGCAGGCAAGGCTATCGGGGCCAATATATAGGCAGGCAGGGCTATAGGGGCCAATATATAGGCAGGCAGGGCTATAGGGGCCAATATATAGACAGGCAGGGCTATAGGGGCCAATATATAGGCAGGTAGGGCTATAGGGGCCAATATATAGGCAGGCAGGGCTATAGGGGCCACTGGCACTTCTACTGTTGGAGCAGGACAGGCCCCCTATTGACAGGCAGTGGGATGTTATGACAGAGCCCGGCCAGCAGTGAACAGCAAGTAACTTACTGCTCACTGCCGACTGGGTCATAGCGGAGCAGAGCGCCACTGGTGCTCTGCCCCACTATTCGGTCCAGTAGAGTTAAAGGTTGTCTCACTACAGGGATTGCTATTTATGTTAAAGATCTTGCAAAAACAAGCCACTTTGCAATATATGTCCATTAACAGTCTGCTACCTATTCTGAGATATCCCCTCTTGTATGTGCTGGATCAGCTCCTCAGGTCGCTATAGCTACAGACCTGTTTGATCTATCCTGATAGACTGCAGCACTGGTTGTTATAGCTGCAGACCTGGCTTCTACTGCAGCCTAGGGGAAGCCAGTAAACACGCCCCTGAATTCAAAGTGAAACCAAGAAAACAGGACTGAGGTGAGATAAATCAGTGTAGTGAGACAACCCCTTTAAAGCCTTAGGTCTTAGACCTTCCAGGTGTCGCTTAGGTCACGGCTCATGGGAGGTTTCATATTAACGCACTTGGAGAAGCTGGCCTGCAGTTTGTCATGAGAACATGGATACCTGTGAGGTTTTTTTTTAAAACTAATGGGGTCCTACCTAACTAGCTGGGGCCCACCTACCTTGCTGTGGCCTACATACCTACCTAAATGGGTCCCATCTATCTACTTGGGGCCTATGTAATTACTTAATTTGGACTTGCTTACCTACCTACCTGGGGCCTATCTACCTACTTATCTTGGGTCTACCTACCACCTACCTACATAACTGTGGCCTACTTACCTGGGACCTACCTGCCTACCCGGAGCCTACATACCACCTACCTATGTACCTGGGACCTATCTACCTACCTAACTTGGGCTTACCTACAACCTTCTTATGTACCTAACTGGGTCCCTATCTGGGACCTACCTACCTAACTGGGGCCTGCCTAACTGGGTTCTACCTACCACCTACCTGGGCCATATCTACCTACATAACTTGGGCATACCTACCACCTACCTACCTACCTAACTGGAGCCTACCTACTTTGGACCTACTTACTTACCTGGAGCCTATCTGCCTAACTAAGTGGGACCTACCTACCTGGGGCCTGCCTACCGCTCTTACTGAGGCCTACCAATTTACCTACCTGGGGCCTACATACCTGGTGGCTACCAATTTATCTAGGGCCTACCAGCCTATCTAGTAGGGTCCTACGTACCTACCTGGGACCTGGCCTACCTACCTACATGGTAATATGATTCTGAGGGGTGCAAGCCATAGGTATAGCACAATCTGCAAGGGGTTAGTCATCTGTTCCTCTCATCCCTAAGCGACTGCCCTTCTAAGCTATGGCCTGTATCCACTCTTCCACCTATGGGGGATTTGTACAGAGGTGGGGGAGAGTGAGGGATGTGGTGGAAAAGTGAGACATTTATGTGCAAATTCTGCAGAGACAATTGGTGGCCAGGAGAAGTCATCATGATGCAGAAGAAAGGGGAAAACGAACGACTCGTCTGAAAAGACGTCTCCTGTGAGTTACTGGATGTAACTGCACTGTAATAACTTATATGTCTGCAGAGTCTGTGTACAGTCTCTGTATGGAGGTTATATACGGACTGTAGAGTCTGTGTACACTGATATCTACTACTATATGGTCACTGTATGGTGGTAATATTCAGTCTGCAGAGCCTGTGTACACTAGTAACTACCATTATATGATCATTGTATGGTGGTAATATACAAACTGCAGAGCCTGTGTACACTGGTATCTACCATTATGTAGTCACTGTATGGTGGTAATATACAAACTACAGAGCCAGTATACACTGGTTACTACCAGTATATGGTCACTATATGGTGGAGATATTGGTTACAGTGTAATGGTTTAGGTTCAGGCACAGTTTGGCAGCATTTCCCAGCATTTACCAGGAGGGGCCCAACCGAAAGTTTGCTATGAGGCCCAGGCTTTTCTGTGTATCACAGAGCTTAGCTTCTCTCCCTCTGTTACATCCTGCTTTAAGAAAGAACCGCATAAACCACCTGATGGGTTCTCTTTAAAGAGTAGTGCTAGGTTTACACTATTTAACAAGACTTTTTTTTCAGAGGTCTCCTATCAGGAGGACTCCTAAAGTATACCTTTTATGGAACGTTGCTTCATATCTCACTGTATAGGCATACAGTGGGATATATTGCCATGGTACTGTTAGCAGCCCATCAACATACATCTTGTTTTGCTTTATACTGTTTAAAAATTTATTCAAGACAAACCGGACTTTGAAACGGGACAAGTCTATACCCCCTTATCAAGGATGGAAACAGGGAAGAATAGTATATTACAGAGAAATTATTATTCAGATCTGTCAGAATAAGATATATCGGGATTTAAAGAAGTGCCATATTATAACAAAGGTTTTAAATCCAAGCGGAAAACTAAAAATAGATTTGTGATACAAAGAGGATCATTTAAAATTGTCACCAACAAGGTCCCATAAATACCATATAACAACCATGTACTTCCAATGTAAATCAAACTCAAGGTTCCTTACAGCAGCAAAGAGTAGCAGCCCCTACAAGTGGAATGTAATCCTCCTCGCAAGCCTGATTTGTATCTTCAAGTATGAATACAGTACCCACTATACCTGTAACTACAATAGCCTGTTCAGCAATGACATTAGCACCTATACCACCCTTAACACAGCCTTTTTTAGGCCAAAGGATACAACTAAGTAACAGAGAGCGTTGGGCTTACAACAGTGCAAAATAGATATACATGATGGGAAAAATGAGGATTTGCAAATATGGAATTTATCGTCTGTCACACTAACAACAGAACAAGTGATAATTTTGCAAAAGGGACTTTCATTTATACCCACACCAAACTTCAATCTTTTTAACTGGATAAAAGATATAAATCTATTTGCCCGCAGGATAGCCCTTCTCAAATATCACAGAAACCTGAATCGCAATGCTGAAGTCATGCGTATGAATGAAGAAAGGGCAATTCAAACATTGGAAGAACTGGCCATAGAAAGTGAGGAATGCATTATACTCAGAACTGGTTGTAGGAATATATATATATATATATATATATATATATATATATATATATATATATATATATATTATGTATATTTATTTCTGTATGTCCCATAGAAGCTAACATGGAGTAGGCTTCTTCAGTTTGGTAGGCCTTGTAAATGTGATCAGGCTTTATGTCTGCAATGTCTATACTTTGTGTGCAATTGTAACATAGTCCTGTTTTGAATACTATATGTAGATTGGGGTACAGGACATTCCTTCCTAACTGAAATACAAACATCACTAGTGGGGCTTTTGTATAATGCTAGACTCAGGGGCGTAACTACCGGGGTAGCAGGGGTAGCAGTTGCTCCGGGGCCCGTGCGGTTAGGGGGGCCCGCGCCCCGGGAGAGCTGCTAACGCGTCCGCTACCCCGGTAATGCCGTTCCTGTGATCACGTGGGCGCGCGCGGTGACGTCACTTCACCGCGCTGAGCGCAGAGGCCGCAGGGAAAGTAGCAGACCGGAGCGAGCGGCATACCGGGGGAGCGTGGACCGAGGTGAGTAAACTATTTATTATTTTACCTGCCCCTAAGCCTGCCTGTATACCCCTAAGCCTCCCTATACACCCCCTAGCCTGCCTATACACCCCCTAGCCTGCCTGTATACCCCTAAGCCTGCCTATACACCCCCTAGCCTGCCTGTATACCCCTAAGCCTGCCTATACACCCCCTAGCCTGCCTATACACCCCCTAGCCTGCCTATACACCCCTAAGCCTGCCTGTATACCCCTAAGCCTGCCTAGACACCCCCTAAGCCTGCCTGTATACTCCTAAGCCTGCCTTTACAGCCCCCAGCCTGCCTATACAGCCCCTAAGCCTGCCTATACACCCCTAGCCTGCCTTAACACCCCCTAAGCCTGCCTATACACCCCTAGCCTGCCTATACACCCCTAGCCTGCCTATACACCCCCTAAGCCTGCCTATACACCCCCTAAGCCTGCCTATACACCGCTAAGCCTGCCTCTATGCCCCTAAGCCTGCCTATACACCCCCTAAGCCTGCTTTATACACCCCCTAAGCCTGCCTATACACTCCCAGCTTGCCTATACACCCCCTAAGCCTGCCTATACACCCCCAAGCCTGCCTGTATACCCCTAAGCCTGCCTATACACCCCCTAAGCCTGCCTATACACCCCCTAAGCCTGCCTGTATACCCCTAAGCCTGCCTATACAGCCCCTAAGCCTGCCTGTATACCCCTAAGCCTGCCTATACACCCCCTAAGCCTGCCTATACACCCCCCTAAGCCTGCCTGTATACCCCTAAGCCTGCCTATACAGCCCCTAAGCCTGCCTATACAGCCCCTAAGCCTGCCTATACACCCCCCTAAGCCTGCCTGTATACCCCTAAGCCTGCCTATACAGCCCCTAAGCCTGCCTATACAGCCCCTAAGCCTGCCTATACACCCCCTAAGCCTGCCTATACCCCCTAAGCCTGCCTGTACAACCCCTAAGCCTGCCTGTATAACCCCTAAGCCTGCCTATACACCCCCAAGCCTGCCTGTATACCCCCCTAAGCCTGCCTATACACCCCCCAAGCCTGCCTGTATACCCCCTAAGTTGCCTATATACCCCTAAGCCTGCCTATATACCCTCTAAGCCTGCCTTTATACCCCCCAGCTTGCCTTTAGACCCCCCAGCTTGCCTAGATAGCCCTCCCAGCTTGCCTAGATAGCCCCCTCAGCCTGCCTAGATAGCCGCCGCAGCCTGCCTAGATAGCCCCCCCAGCCTGCCGAGTTAGCCCTATAGCTACCGTGAAGCCTGTCTGCCTATATAGCCCCCTAAAGCTTGCCTACCTATATAGCCCCCGAAGCCTGCCTGTCTACTTATATGGGGCCCCTTTAGCTACCTAAACCCTCACTATAAGTCCCCTATAGCCCACCGAACCCCTGTCTACCTGTATGGCTCCCTATAGCTACCTAAACCCTGCCTGCCTAAATGGACCCCATATAGCCAGGGGGGCAGGCGCTGGAAAAGTCAGGATTCTAAGATATTTGTGTCTAAATCCACAGGGACAAGTGGTCGGGAGACGTCATCATTACGAACTGGACCGGATGCAGAACAAAGGGGAAAGTCATCGACTCGTCAGAGAAACGTCACCTGTGAGTCACAAGATGTGACTGCACTGTAATCACTTATATGTCTACAGAGCCTGTGTACACTGGTGTCTACCACTATATGGTCACTGTATGGTGGTTATATACAGTCTACAGAGCCTGTGTACACTAGTATATACCACTATATGGTCACTATATGGCGGCGGTACTATTGGTCTTTGTGTACTGATCAGTAATAGTGTAGGGGTATTATTCAGTCACTATGTGGTGGTAATTTTTTGGTCATGTTCTGGCGGTATAATCAAGTCCATATGTAGTAGGGTTATTGGTAATATTGGTTTTGATATAGTGGATTTGTTTGGTAGCAGTATGATGGTGATATGTAGGGTGGGGTATTTGCCCCTTGTATTATCTACATTACGTAACAACATGTCTTGGTACATGGTCGTGGTCAGGGAGGCAGGGGGGGGGGGCCCATCCAAAAAATTGCTTTGGGGCCCTGGCTTCTCTAGTTACGCCCCTGGCTAAACTACTAGTCTCCACACTTTACAAGATGTCACAAGGCCTTTGTATTTCAGGGAGCAGGATTATTTACAACAAACAAATGCAAACTAATCCTTTTTGATTAGTTTTACATTATCCAATCAGACAACTCTCCATGTTAGCTAATGTGGAAAAACTGTATAAAGGTTGTTAATGTAGGGAGTGATGCAGTGATGGATGCAGTGATGGATTTATGGATGATGTAATGCAGGGGTGGATTCGCTGGACCACCGCAAGCGATGATAGTTAAGCCACGCCAGGGAGCGGAGTCTAAGTACCCCCCAGTTTTCACCAGAGCCCGCCGCAAAGTTGGATGGACTTGCTGCGGCGTGAGGCTACCAGGTCGCTACCCCTGACGTGACTTGCTTGCGGCGGTGGCCGGGGTAATGCGTGGTACAGACTCGGGATCCGGAGACGTAGTCGGGGACAGCCAGGAGGTCAGGACGGGCGGCAGAGGTTCGTGGTCAGAGACAGGCAGAAGGTCAGGGCAGGCGGAAAGCAGGCAAGGTCAAGAAACGTAAGCAGGCGGACTGGTACACGGGAAGACAAGAAGGACTTCTGAATACAGACTAGGCACTCCAAAACACACCAATGAACTGGCAGTGAGTGTAGGAGGCGTGCACAATAAATAGGGTCAGCGGCCAGCGAAGGGCAATCACCGGCGCGCTATCCCTTTAAAGCAGCGGGTACGCGCGCGGCGGCCGTCAGAGCCAGACACAGGAGCGGGGACTGGTGAGTACGGGGTTTCCTGGGCAGGAGCAGAAGGACAAGGGCTGCGGGCAGCAGCGGCACCCGCGCCGGGCCCCATGACAGTACCCCCCCCTTAGATCTCCCCCTCTTCCTTTGGAATTTGGAAGTGTAAAAGATCCACGGGGGCAGCCGTGACGAGCCGTTCTGGAGGGACTATGTGCTGTGGAGGAGACTCAAGACCCACCGTATCCGAAGAACGAGATAGGGCGTCAGCTTTGACGTTCTTCCCGGCTGGCCGAAAGTGTAGAAGGAAGTCAAAACGGGCAAAAAAGAGCGACCATCTGGCCTGCCGGGGATTCAGGCGTTGAGCCGACTGAAGATATAGGAGGTTTTTATGGTCGGTGAAGATGTTAATAGGGTGACGAGCCCCCTCCAGCAGGTGACGCCACTCTTCTAGAGCCAACTTTATGGCCAGTAATTCGCGATCACCAATGGTATAATTCTTCTCGGCAGGAGAGAAAGTTTTGGAGAAAAACCCACAAGTATGCAGTTTACCCGAGGAGGATCTCTGCAGGAGGACAGCGCCGGCACCCACAGAGGAAGCGTCCACTTCCAGAATGAATGGGCGGTTAGGGTCCGGGCGAGACAGGACCGGAGCAGACGTGAATGCAGATTTGAGACGGTTGAAGGCTTCTTGAGCTTCAGGGGGCCAGGATTTGGGATTGGCGTTTTTCTTAGTTAGAGCCACCAGGGGAGCCACAAGCATAGAGAAGTGTGGGATAAATTGTCTGTAATAATTGGCGAATCCCAAAAACGTTGAATGGCCAGAAGGCTCACCGGTTGTGGCAACTGTAACACTGCGGAGAGTTTTGAAGCATCCATCCGGAGACCCTTATCAGAGACGTGATTACCTAAGAAGGGTAAGCTGGTACGTTCAAAGAGACACTTCTCCGGATTGGCAAAAAGCTGATGGGTGCGGAGTCGCCTGAGGGCCTAGCGGACGTGGTGGCAATGAGTTTCAAGATCAGGAGAAAAAATTTGAATATCGTCCAAGTAAACAATAACAGACGTAGAGTAGGTCCCGGAAGATCTTGTTGACAGAGTTCTGAAACACAGCAGGAGCATTGCAGAGACCGAATGGCATAACCAGATACTCGAAGTGGCCATCCCGCGTATTAAACGCCGTTTTCCACTCATCGCCTTCTCGAATGCGAATTAGGTTATAAGCACCACGTAGATCCAGCTTGGAAAAGATTTTCACGCCACGCAGGCGATCGAAAAATTCTGAGATCAAGGGCAGGGGATAGCGTTTTTTTACCGTAATTTTATTTAAGCCCCGATAGTCGATGCAGGGCCGGAGGGGCCCGTCTTTTTTCTCCACGAAAAAGAAGCCGGCTACTGCTGGAGACGAGGACTTACGGATGAAGCCTTTACGGAGGTTCTCAGTGATCTACTCTGACATAGCCTTAGTCTCCGGGACGGAGAGGGGATAGACTCGGCCCCGGGGAGGAGTACAGCCAGGTTGTAGATCTATGGGACAATCATAAGGCCGGTGTGGAGGAAGAGTATCGGCCTGTCTTTCCACAAAGACGTCGGCAAAGTCCCAGTATGGCATGGGTAGGCCTGGTGGAGGCTTGGTAGATTTCAGGGAGGCGACCCGAGGAGCAGGTTGCGGCTTCGACAGGCAACGTGAGAGACACGCGGAACCCCAACGCATGACTTCACCTGTACTCCAGTCCAAGGTCGGGGTATGGTCCTGCAACCACGGGAGGCCCAGAAGGATTTCAGACAAGGATCGAGGCAGGATGAGAAGTTGCAGAGTCTCTTTATGAAGGGACCCAATCTGCAAGGTGAGGGGAGCAGTGCGGAAGCGGATAGCGTCCTTAAGGCATTCGCCACTGACCGACGAGTCGAACATAGGCTTCTGCAACGGAATCACTGGGAGACGAAACCTGGTCACAAGTTCTTGGCTTATGAAATTTCCTGCAGATCCTGAATCAATAAAGGCGGTGGCCTGAAAGGTGCTGTCCGGTGAAACACCAACACTTACAGGCATGGTCAGATGGGGAGAGGCCGCTCTGACACCTAGGGTTGCCTCTCCTACAAGCCCTAGGTGCAGAAGTGTCCCGGGTGCACTGGACAGTCCCCAATAAAATGGCCAGAACCGAAACAATAGAAACACAGCTGCTTCTGACGATGCTGTCAACGTTCCTCCTGGGACAGGTGGGCTCTCTCAACCTGCATAGGTTCTTCTTCGGAAACCATCGGAGGAGGAAGAGGTGGTCGCTGGAAAGTGGGAGCCAAGCGGGGTAAACGGCGTGGACGGACGACCTCCCGTTGGAGGCGGAGCTCTTGTTGCCTTTCGGCGAACCGAATATCGATTCGGGTGGCTAAGTGGATTAAGTCATCCAGAGCAGCTGGTAGATCCAAAACGGCGAGCTCATCCTTGCTTCGTCCCGAGAGACCTTGCCAGAACGTCGCCACCAAAGCTTCGTTATTCCAGTCCAGCTCCGAAGCGAGAGTGCGAAACTGCACAGAATACTGACCGACCGTGGTGTCGCCCTGACGCAGCCGGAGCAGTGCTGCGGCGGCCGAAGAAGTACGGCCTGGTTCCTCAAAGACCGTGCGGAACCCCTGGAGGAAGGTTTGGAGGTCAGCTGTCAGAGGATCCCCTCGATCCCAGAGTGGCATGGCCCAAGCCAAGGCTTCTCCAGACAAGAGGCTGATTATGAAGGCCACCTTGGCACGCTCTGTAGGGAATTGATGCCCCATCATCTCGAGGTGGATGGAGCACTGGCTGATGAACCCACGGCATTTCTTGGGGTCTCCATCGTAGCGTGAGGGGAGTGGCAGATGCAGAGAGGGTCCCGAAGCCGGAGCAGGTAGAGCAATGGACGCCGGAGCAACGGATGCAGGTGCGGCGGCGGCAGCCGGTGGAGGTAGACGGGCCGCAAGGTTCTGCATCATGGCCGCTAGCTGGTCAACACGTTGGCTCTGCTGGGCGACTGCCGTCGTAACATCCCGAAGGTCGGGCAGAGGTACCCTGGTGGAATCCATGGCCAGTTCGTATTGTAATGCAGGGGTGGATTCGCTGGTCCACCGCAAGCGATGATAGTTAAGCCACGCCATGGAGCGGAGTCTAAATAGCCCCCGGTTTTCACCAGAGCTCCCCGCCAAGCGGGATGGGCTTGCTGCGGAGTGAGGCTACCAGGTCGCTACCCCTGACGTGACTTGCTTGCGGCGGCCAGGGTACAGAATCGGGATCCGGAGACGTAGTCGGGGACAGGCAGGAGGTCAGGACGGGCGGCAGAAGTTCGTGGTCAGAGACAGGCAGCAGGTCAGGGCAGGCGGAAAGCAGGCAAGGTCAAGAAGCGTAAGCAGGCAGACTGGTACACGGGAAGACAAGACAGACTTCTGAATACAGACTAGGCACTCCAAAACACACCAACGAACTGGCAGTGAGTGTAGGAGGCGTACACAATAAATAGGGTCAGCGGCCAGCGAAGGCCAATCACCGGCGCACTATCCCTTTAAATCCCGACCAGCCGTTACGCGTGCTTCCTAAGCAGCGGGTACGCGGAGCCAGACACAGGAGCGGGGACTGGTGAGTACGGGGTTTCCTGGGCAGGAGCAGAAGGACAAGGGCTGCGGGCAGCAGCGGCACCCCGCCGGATCCCGAAGGTGCAGGGGGATGGCCGCGGCGAGTCGCGGTGCCGAGCCCCATGACAGATGAATGGAGGTAACATCTAGGTATTAAGGGTACATTCATCCATAACTTTCTGGGAAAAGAGCTGTCATTATTGCTGTCTTTTGGGCCTGAAATTTGAAATAAAGGCTTCATCTCTGGAAAAGAACCGAGGTTGTCTGTCTTGGAATTTTACCTGGTGGTGGTGAAAAGTGGACACATTCTATAGCTTTGTTATAAGGGCTATAGAGTGGTATATACTTAATTGTTCCTGATGATCCATATGATTATAACAACATTTTGGTACCATGACAAGTCACCAGAAGAAGCTGAAGGATTGTGACCCAGGAGTGCTGTGACCCAAAGTCTGTGGTGACGTAGGAGTCTGTGCCTGTTTGAGTAAGTGATGACCCAGAAGGAAGTTTGGACCACACATTTGAAGACTCTGGTGCCAAAAGGCTAGTGAGTATATTTAATTTATTCTCTATTATCTGTGTAGAACTTTTATTGTAGGATGGCTGTAAGCATGTCTAGTGGGGAAGTTATTTTAAAGGGTGATAGAGCTAGTAGTTGGCTGTTAAATTATCTAAAGAGCTATGGTGGACCTTATGAGATCCCACCAGAATGTATGCAGTCATGGGATGCCATGAAAAGTTTCCTTAATGAGGAGGCTTTTGATAAGAAGATAACGGAGAAAAAGCGTAAAGGAATTGTTGTGCAGAGTTTGTTATCTTGTTGTATTAAAATGATGGAAATTATTAAAGAAAAAGACAATGAGATTAGAAAACAGGTAGAAAAGTATGAAGCTTTTCAGAAAGATATGAAAGATAAAATGTCTGACCTTAGATTGCATGCAGTGACAACTGCAGTGACAACTGGGGAGGCTTTGCTTGCAAAGGCTAAAATGTGTGAGCATTTAACTGAGGAAAATGAGGAATTGTCAGTAAAAATACAGAATGTAGAGACAGAGCTGGTAGAATATAAACATGCAACTAACATTGTGTTTGACAAATTTGCTGAAAAATGTGTTACAAATCATATAGACCAAAATCTAACCACAACAATTTTTAATGATCAAAATGTGCCAGCAGCTCTTGCTACTACAACCACTGTATCAAATACTGATAACACTGCAGAAGTGCAACTTGTCAGTAAGCAGTTAAAGCCTCAAGAGATGGATGTCATTGTTGGAGAGATTGGGCAGGTGCCACGCCATGATATCAATAGATTTATGAAATGGGTCTGTGATTTGCAAAGAGTGAGAGAAACTTACAATTTGACTAGTGGTGACATGGACAGAGTTTTACAAAGGGTAGCAGGAAATGGATTATGGGTGAGGATCATGCAAAACTGTGGACAGCAGCGGAGGACAAAAGATATTCTTAGGGAGTTGTTAAAAGCTCTGTATGGGGATGCTTCCAATGTATCTTTGTCTGGTAAAGTTAGGCAAATGAAGCAAGAGTGTCCTTATGAGTTGTCTGATAGGATTGCTAAGGTAATGAATTATGTACTCATGGGTAATCCAGGTTTTGAACATGGTGGTTTGGTCATAGGTGGTGCTTTGGCTTTGGAAATTTTTATTTTTAAAGGTGGATTTGTCTGTAATCCGACCCCCTGGGCCCCCCCCCCCCCTTTTTTTTT